>MU204278.1:527636-557900 GCA_017309775.1 Paedocypris sp. Pulau Singkep
GAGAGAGAGAGAGAGAGAGAGAGAGAGAGAGAGAGAGAGAGAGAGAGAGAGAGAGAGAGAGAGAGAGAGAGAGACGATGAACGAGAGAAGGGGGGCAGAGAGAAAGAGGAGTAGTCAGTGACAGAGAAAGAGGAATATAGAGAGAGTGAGAGAGAGAGAAAGCGACAGAGAAAAAGAGAGAGAGATAGCGACAGACCAGAGCCATTTTTACTACCATTTTTATTAATTAATAATGTAGAAATATCAAGCCAATTTGATGTGTTGGTTTCATTAGTTTAAAATTCAGTCTGCAAAGTTTTACATTTTTCTCACTTTTCACTTTTTTTAGTTACATAAAAAAAAGACACAATTTTTTTCATTTTTATCAGTGGTCACAATTGGTTATTGACTGATCTTGTGATTTATTTAATAAAATAATCGATTACTTTAACAAATTTAGTTTAATCAATTGAACGGGATTGAATACAAGGGGCTGATGTTGGAGTATATAGAACTTATGAGCAAGACAAAAGGAATCATTTGGGACTCACCTATATGCGGGATAATGAGGTCACGTTAGTTTCTATCATTGTCAATGGCAGTTCGAGAATCAGGAATTGAATATATGCCGTTTTATCCTGTGAATGCATTACTGGGAAATCTCGCGAGGGGAGCTGATTCCAGTCAAAGTGAATGAGTAATACACAGCAGAAGTGCTCGGAGAACCGTTAGACGCGCGGCATCTTCGCTAATCTCAAATCTTTCGTTTGCTTTGCTGAAAATAGGTCATAGTGTTCCAAAAATACAACACACATGTAAAAATGTATAATAACAATTACTGAAACACTTTTTTGAGTCAGGTTTTATTCTCGACTGTATCAGATCTCATATACATTGTTAAGTAATATGGCGCACGCGCAGTGCATGAACTCTTTAAACTTGCAAATTCTTTGCTTTGTACACCAAGAAAGTTATTTTAAGTTTATCACATGGGTTTTTAATTTTTTAAATGATAATGGTAACAACAACAATAATATAAATATGTTATAGTATTATTATTGAATAATAATATTAATAATAATAATAATAATAATAATAATAATAATAATAATAATAATATTTATTAGCACTGTCTTGTTATAAGTACGTTTTAATTTGCAGCGACAATAATAAACCGATATAAAACATTGTTATGAAATTGATTTTGCGCATTGTTTTGATTACTTAAAAACACGAGCATTCCTCATAAAGCGCATCGATTAAAAACGCCTCCAGTAAACAATTGGTGTTAATGAATGCATTAAACAGAACCTCCATTTTATTGGTGAATTGCTAATCCGTTAAAACGCAAGTGAGGGAGGGTAAATGTATTTACTCTGCACCAATCGTGGTGCATTTAAATTGCGTGCAGTCTGACAGTAGAGTGGAAATGGCAGGGCGGCGTGAAAGAAAAACGTAACAGCATTTGTCCACAATAAAATACAAATGTGCGCATGTTGCAAATCTTTCGATTTTTTTTTATTTCGACATAAGAACGATAAACGCACATGTGATATTTCAACACGACAGGACAGAGACCATAAAGGCAATTTGAAGTAAAACAAAAAATAATAATTCTTACCACTTACGCGCCAAAAAGCCGCAGCAGGTGAATGAGCGCGCGCGCGCACACACACACACACACACACACACACACACACACACACACAGGTGATCTACCTGTCAGATTACAGCATCATGACGCGAGCATCCTTTAACGCGCATCTTCTGCCCCTCTTCTTCGATCACGTGTTCTCCCCTCAGGTGTCTGACGTGTGTCTGCCGGCAGGTACGAATCTCCACCTTCTCGCTCTCCAGCGCAACACCTGAGATGAAAAGAGACGAGTCTGTTCCTCGCCTGGATCGTCCGAGCAGCCCGCGGTCTCTCCATCTATCCCGCCGCGTAAAGATAGGTGGCGTGTGTGTCAGACTCTCGCATCGCAAAAAGTAAAAGAGAGAGCGCACAAATGTCATCTGAAGAGGCGGAACACGTCAGTGCGTCCTCAGGTTTGTTCCGTGTTGTGGCTCACACTGATCAGTCCAAACCTGTCCATCAGGAATAACGGTCCCTCAGTACGGGACACAGACCTCTTCTGCGCTCCAAACATCTCTGTGGCGCGTTTCCTCCTTCTGTTTTGGGAAAGAAAATCGTAAAAAAGCGGGTAGGTTGGCTTGCTTTGTGGATTTAAGTTCTTGCGAATGCCTTTCTTTCACTCTTTTTTAAACTTTTATGGCCATTTTCTGGTACGGGGTTAAACCGAGACGGTGTGTGCGCAGGTGAGGAAGGTGCCGCGCGGGTCTCGGCGCTGCTGACAGGCTTGATGCCTGGACACGTTTATCATTGCGTGTTTACCTTGTTTTGCAAATAGCACATTTAACTCGGAGGTGAGAATTTTTGTTTCGTTTTGCATCATTCGATTTTTCTTTATGATGATTGGACATGACTCGAGTTCTGTTACAGCCCGGCCATATCACACACATATCTGACGAATTCAAAGATAAGGAAAAAATAAATTTTCTGAATATTTTGCCTTGAAATCAACGTGAGTTAAAGCATGAAAGCAGTTATTAATTTAGTGAATACTGCATATTTCCCAATTGCCTGTGCATTCTGGAAACGCAATTTTGTCTCGTATTCTTTGAATCCCCCACATGTTAATGATTTCGCATTTGTCAAAGTATTTATTTAAAATATACTTTGGAGAACTTTTCTCTCCGGACGATCAGAAAACAGGAGAGTTTGCGAAATATTTGAAGGATGCTGCGTGTTCAAGTAAAATAATTTCGGTTTACTAATGACGTAAACAAACAATTGCAAACAAACTAAATAAAGAATGGATTCAAAGAAATCAGCGTTATTATTGAAAGTCATTTATTATAGTCATTGTTTCCAGTGTCACGTTCATTCATATAAGCTTAAACAAAATTACTGAACACGTTACGTTGATATTTACGCAAGACAGTTGTGAAATCGTCTTTAAACCCCACGAGACCGTCGAGTTTTTCTTTTTTCAGTTTAACTCTTCTTATTCTAACCATGATGAAAAGCAACGGGAACATGGGACAATTTGTATAAAAATCCGGTGTTGTGTGAAACACTTTGTACACACACACACACACACACACACACACACACACACACACACACGCACACACTTTACGGGGGACTTGAAGGTGTCGGTGTGTCCGTCCCCTTTCTCTCGCGCACTCACGCGCTGCTGTCCGATCACACACACTCACTCACACACACGCGCACACACACTTCAAAAGATCAGACGAGGCGCGGGACGCTCACGGTCCCACCAAATAAGCCCCGCTGGATAACTTTATTCGGACTTCTCAGTCATCACAGCCAGCGAGCCGAACTCTTCAGCTGTCCAATAGTGGCCGTGTGTGTGTGTGTTTGTGGTAGATCTCGGATGAGGAGCGGAGCCCATGCGGACTGCTGCCATCTGACCCAGCGCTCTTATCAATGAAGCAGGAGATCATGGCGGAGGGTCCCCGGTGCAAGCGGAGAAAGCAGGCGAACCCGAGGAGGAAGAACGGTAAGAAGGCGTCTTGTGTCTCCGGCTCGTGTGTGTGTGAAACTGTCGGGATCGTGACGGACAAACGTCAGAGTCGTTCACCGGACAGTGTGGCAAACTTGGCCGCAGTATGAACTACTTTCGTGGGACCACAGTTCTTGGGATAGTGGCTGTTTTTTTGTTGTGCGAGCACACTACTAGATCCGTGTGTTTAGGTATAGAAAGATAGTTTAGGTGGAGCGTGTGTGTGTGTGTGTGTGTGTGTGTGTGTTAGCTCACGACGAAACCGTTATGTGTGTGTGCGCGTGTGCGCGCGCCTTCCGTGGGACGCGGCGCGCACATTAATACTTATTTGTAAGCGGATAGTTTACGGACCGTTTCGTTGGACTGTTTTGTTCGATTTCGAGAGGCACGTGCGCGTGTGTTTGGTGTGTGTTTGTGTCTTAAAGTTAAACTGCTGTGCGGTTTTAAGTTTTGCTGTGGCTGTCACTTTCCCAATTTATTAATCGGCGCACGAATTATGGTTTATTTAGCACACACAACTGTTGCTTTCTGTGCTGTGCTGAAGTAGCTAAAAGTTTGCGTTTGTGAGAAATTAAGTGGAAAAATGCGAAAGAGTGAGTGTTCGAGTGGCCTGGGCATTTAGCAAACGGAGACCAACAAACACTTCGTCATCGACGGATTTGTCTTCTGCTGTCTATTCTATTAGCTGATGGGCTTAAAACGCATCATTAAAAGTATACATAAATATGTATATTTTTAGATAACGGAGGAATATTCGTTTCACATATAAAAGACATTTACTGTGTGTGGTAAATATTGCACTGGTTATTTTGAGCGCTGTGTACGCGTTTTCCCGGACGCTGTTGGCTGTATTTGACCTCAATACTTTATTAAATGTGATCTATTGATTATAATAAAATCGATGTAGTCTGTCGGAGAACGTATAACATCACGGAGTCAAGTAGAGGGTTGGAAAAAACAGACCAGCCATTAAGGATTGAAAATTAAGTGTTTAAGCGGATAGTCTTTTAAATTAGAATGCAAAAGCCTAAATCATAATAGGGATATTATTATGGCGATTGTGATTTTTTTATCTAAGTCTGGAAAGATTTCACATGCATTTTTTGTAATATATTTTTTAAAAATCTGTTTTATTATGTATTGTGGAATTAATATATATATATATATATATATATATATATTTTAATTCCATGTTTTTTTCTTATATAAGGCTACTGGTTAAATTGCGCCATTTTTCACGTTTTGAGCTGGTTTTTACTTTTTGAAGCTGACTTGCTCCTAGTTCGTCATGTTGTTCAATTGCAATCTGCATTCAGATCTCATAACTTGTAAATACACGAAACAGAAAATCCACAAACAATCACACAGTTTGCAGTGGAGGTCCTCTTGTGCTCCGCACAGCCCCACCCCGCTGTTTCAGGGCCCAATGGGAGGTCACATTAGGCCCTATGTGAAACTGGATCGGCTCTCTAGCTGCAGTTGTGTTGTGGTTGTCATTTACCCTCCCACACCCCCGACCTCCCCCTCTTTTTCACAGCACGTCACATCCAGCTGTGAGGGCCAGCTTGACAAAACTGTCAAAGCGACAAGGCTATAAAGTTGCGTGTTGTATAGATTGTCATAAGTCTGTTGTTATGTCTGGCTTCGCTCGGAACTCGTCACTGTGGTTTTGTTGTGATTTTCTCCATTGGTTTCTGCGACTGTTTTTGCCCACGTGTTCTGTTTACGCTACCTGGATTGAAAGTCTTTTAAATAACTCGTTTGTCTATGATTAGAATATTGTTAGAATTACAGTAAATTTCAAGTGATCGGATACTGTCAGTGAGAATGACAAATGAGCAGAGGTGTCGAGTACTTGAGTAAAAGTACTTTGTTACTTTACTTAAGCACGTTTTTGCGACTATCAAAAATAAAATCAACTTTTACTCTCAACTCCACTACATTTGTGATTGGTATCTGTACTCTTTACTCCACTACATTTGAACTGACACTTATTGTTACTCGTTACGATGTAACTTGTACATTTTTTTTACATCATAGATAATTTACTAATCGAAATTTTCCAATTTATTTTTTTTCACACTTCAATTTGACTGTGAGTGTTGGACTTTTTATCTACTTTGTTCTACCATTTTTATGAATAGAGTTTTTTTTTTTTTTCACATTTCTTGGTGTTGTATCCCCCTCCCCTCAATTCGGTACAGAGTAAAATACTTTTAAAATGTAATACTTTGCTACTTTGACTCGAGTCTTTTTGAAATGGGTGAGTTGTTACTTGTAGTGGAGTTATTTTTACAGTATTTATCTGTACTTTTACTCAAGTAGCTGTCTGGGACTCTTTACACCTCTGCAAATGAGTCATCGGAGTTTGCGGATGAAATGAAGCATGGGTTTGGATGGCATAGAGAGGCAGCGGGTTGAGGAGACAATGGCTGGTGGTCTCGTTGGCATGATGATCGGCTGTACCAGGGTGTCTTCTGTACTGTCTTGGCTCGTCTCTCACACAATAAGGCCATTGTGAATTCAGCTGCAGCAGACACCTTCCACCCTCTTGTTTTAATCGCTTCCTTCAGAAGAAGTCCTTTAAAAAAATACACCATTATTACCTTCATTAATCGATGTACTTTTCTGTATTTGTTATTATACACACGTCAACATAAAACACGCACATGTCTTAAGTGCTTCTCCAGTCTGTGCTCAACTATATATGCCTTGTATATTTGTTTTAGCCACCTCCCTTCTTTCTTTCTTTCTTTTTTTCATTCTTTCTTTCTTTCTTTCTTTCTCTGTCTATCTCTCGCTCAGTTTTTTCTCTCTCTCACTCCCTCCCTTCCTCACCACACACCCCCTCAGTAAACACCCCTGAGGGCAGAACAAAGAAAAGGAGCTCCTCTCCTCCTTCTTAATCACAATTCAGCCCTTTCACTGCCGCCAGGCCACTCTCTCTCTCTCTCTCTCTCTCTCTCTCTCTCTCTCCGTCTCACGCTCTCTCTCCCCTCCTCTCTATCTGTCTCTCACCCTCTCTCTATCTCTCTCTCTCTCTATCTCTCAACGCCTCTCTGCCACCCCCATCCTCTCTATCTCTCACTCTCTCTCTCTCTTTCTGTTTCTCTCTGTCTCTCCCCCTCTCTCTCTCACTCTGTCAGTATCTCTCACTTTCTCTCCTTCTCTCTATTTCTCATTTACACTCTCACACTTTTTTCTCTCTCCTGTCCTCTCCCGCTCTCTTATTCTCTCACTTCTTCAGCATGCCAAAGACATAAATGAAGAGAGAAGAGAACAAGTGAGAAAGAAGACAGGTGAGGAGAGAAAAAGAGGGAGTTATGATAGGTTGAGACAGGTATAGAGACAAAGAACTGAAGGCATCTCCGGTCAAGGGACAGGGCCGTAATAATAATAGAGGGATAATGTAGCAGGATTAACAGAAAAACAACTGACAAGCGACAGAGTAGAAAGGCTTTAAAATGAATACACACAAATATTTTAGGAAAGCTTGTGTAAAATGAGTACTTGGAAAAATACAAATAAAAAAGTCAGTGTTTTTTTTTTAACTCAAGGGAATTTGATTTCGGACACGTTGTAGAGGAGAAACGAACTGATTCTTTTTATGGACCCAAAGAATTTTCACAAGTGACTGAGACTTTGTGGATCCCATTTTTAAAGTGCTGCCACATGGCTTAGGTGTTAGCTGTTTGTGTTTTCACTTTGTAGCTAAAATACATACAGTTCTCTCTCTCTCTCTCTCTCTCTCTCTCTCTCTCTCTCTCTCTCTCTCTCTATCTCTTTGTTTCTCTATATCCTTTTCCTCTCACTCTCTCGCTATATATATTTATATTTATATGTATACACAAACACACACACTTATGTATATATACGTCTGCTTGATTCTGGATAAGCTGTTGACCTAGATGTAGAGATAAGAGATACAAGATGCCTGGTCGGTAGAGATTGGTGGATTTGCATGGTGTCGGGACAGATGCCACTCTCAAGATCGACACTTTCTAGCGGTGCTTTTCTTTCACGAAGTGAGACAAAACATCCAGTCAGGGGCCAAACGCCTGTGCCTTTTCACTGACAGACAAGACATCCATTATTGTGTTAGCCTTTCATTCGCTTTTCCCCCCGTACCTCAATAGGTCAGGGATCACAAATGCAAATCCACTGGCATACCGAGAGGCAGAGTTCGGGCATAGAATGTAAGACTACTCAAACGCACCATGTGATATGAATTCTTAATTTTATCTGTTTCGCTCCCTCCCCCCTCAACTTTTTTTTTTGTTTGTAAGAAAAGGAGATTATCTGTACACCTTCATTCAAGTCCCCTCCTCTTTCAGTTGGGCCAAGCTGTGCAGGATTTAGGCCGATTTACTTCAGCAAACACCTATGGACACTGGGGAGGGGACAGACCCTGCTTGGAAAGAGGGGGTTCTTTGTTTGCTGGGGTGCAGAAGGCCTAATGCTTCACCGGGCGGCCGTATTATCGCATTAAGCTGTATGCTGGTGGCCCAGGGAGGCTGGTTAAAGCTGCAGCAGTCTGCTATCTACCAGAGACAAGTCCACATACGTTAGGAAAAGGACGTGTCCCCATTGTGAGCCTTCACAAGCTTTCTGGGACATGAAGATGCGTCTACCTACAGTGTGTGTGTGCGTCGGTGGAACCGCTTTCCGTGTTTAAGCGCAAGGTCTCGAGGTTTTTAGCACTTACTGTGACACGATTGATTGATTGATTTGTGCGCTTCTTCAAGTTAAACCAAAGGAAGCCCAACCCCCTTTATTTTCTCCCAGCAAGAGCAGCAAGCTTTATCTGACTCGGCTCTCCTAACATCTGTCACTGCTGAGAGGGACAGGAGAACACCACCCGAGGCTTCGTTAGTCCTGTGTCACTTGTGACTAACCAGGATGGGCGATTCACAGAAGTGAGTCTGTTCCATCAGTTCCAGCCATGAGCCTTCAGATGGTACCACTCTCTGGCTCTGGCAGCGTCGGGTGTAGGTGGTTGTCCCGAGAGTCTTGACACGACCAACCTGCCCGTTCACCTGGAGACAGCGTGCAGCGTGTCTGTTGTCACGATCTGTTCTTTGAGCAATCTGTTGACGTTCAAGGTGCTCAGCCGTGGACGCTCGAGGTTCAAGGTGACTGACAGAGTTTGTTGTGCGTCTTCCCTCTAACTAACCATGTGCACATTTTCTTCATGAGTGAGTGCAGAGTAGCGCTGTGACATTTTGTGGCGCCGAATCGCCGTTAGCCTAAACAGCGAGGATTTACCAAGGTCAATAATGAGGTATGTCACTGCAGGCAGCAGAAACAACAGTCCTGAGTGATAATGAATAGAACTAAGGTTGTGCTGGGGAAGGATGTCGGCGCGTCTGGGGAAAAGCAGCTTAGGGAACACGGACGGCGTCACAGCAGACAATCATCTGATGGCTGTTGATTCAACTGTGCCCCGTTTGTACCGGACGCGTCAGAACCGCGAATGATTGTTTCGAGCTCAGATCTGTGGGCACATAACAACGCTCTCTCAATCCCAACTTGTGCACCGAACGCGTTGACATGGACATGTCCCAGTTGATTAGTGGAACACCTCCGGCAAGGTCACAGACACATGGAACAATCAATAACGGATCGGTGGATTAAGGTGTCATGACATCTGTGGGCCCAGACCTCCCATGTATGGGTGAATGCCTCTTAAAGCCTCCTCGCTTGACAATGCTCCCGCCCTAATGCCAGATCTATATTAAAGAGCAAAAGACCCAGTGTTTATGGGTTGTGGCCTTTCCTGCCAATCACCTGTACTTAGACGTTTCCCATCATCCAGCTTATAGGGAAACACACTCTGCGTCTCTCTGCTCCTATCTTTCCTTTGCAGTGATGAGGGAGGAGATGTTGGCCTCTGATACAGTTGTTAAGTAATTGGGATAGATTGCTCTCAGAGATTAGCTGGAGTGTAATGGCCCCTTTCAATCCGACCTGTAGTGGCAGGCACTGCTCCGAGATCAGGCTACACCATCATCTGAGTTAGTCCAATCGTCGTAATTACATTAGCTTTGTTATCGGAACAGTTGCTTGTTCTGTCATCTGTTGGCGTCACACACACACACACGCACACACACACACACACACACACACACAGATGTCGTAAGATAATCCAACAGACATTTCTGCATTCAGAATACTGTGGAAAAGAGCAAAGGAAGGTTTTTTCTCACACAGCACTTTTGGTTTCCATTTGTTTTATTTCCTCTTTTTTTTTTAAGAAACGCCTTGCGATCTGTCTTTCTTCTGTCAGTATGAGATATCACACAAGGCAGATATAAAATGAAATATAGACAATCTATTAACTGCAGTCATTATCATATGAAGATTTCAAGCGTAAGCTCCTTGTGACCCAGAAATGGAAAAGTAGTTTAGAAGAAAAAAAAACAGATGCATGTTAACAATTGTGCAAGAAAGCTGTTCCCAGTTTTATATTGCAGAGCTGCGGGCAATGTCATGAGCAAATGTCAAACTCCTACCTCAGGAAATTAACGGGATTGAGGAATTTCTCCTGACAGGTTTGTTTGTGGCTCCAGTCTGACAGACAGGCAGCGTTTGTTTCTCTCGCTCTTTGGTTGGGACTGATTCTTCGGCGTCTTATCATTATCAAAGACGAGCTTTTGTAAGCTGCTATCAAGCTCTGCCTTTTCTTTTTTACTGCTTGTCCAACTGTTGTCCAGCAGGGTTCTTGTCTAAGATTACAGGGCATAACTTTTTTTTTTTTTTTTTTTTTCTCGAGGCTTGAAGGTATAGCAATTAAAGTAATGAGGAGATTCTTCGCTCACAGAAGCCAAGGCCTGAGTGTAATGCTGACTTGCTGCCTTTCAAGTCGATAACTCCTGGCCCACAACCTCGGGCAAGGCATGCATGCTCCTTATCAGGGAGGATGTCCTGTGCTTTACATTCCTGGGCTAAATGATCCCTTTCCTCGGTGTAAGTGCTGGCACTCAGGAGGATTGAATCTGATGGCCCCATCAAAGCAGCCTCTGGTTGGTACAAACGAGGGACTAGCAAGAACAAACTCTTTTACCTAATTTATCTGGATATTCTCCGTAGGGTACTCGGTTGCTTTGCTTGTGAGATATTGAAGAGGGTATTTTACATTAGATTCGGTGGTAATGTAGTTTACTTCATTTGAAATATCTGTTCAACATTGTCAAGGATTACAGAATGGTGGTAGAGGAAATGGATGTTTAAGTAGCTCAGGAGTGGTGGGATTGTCCTGCCCTGTGCCAGGGGTCCAGATGGCACAGCAGAACCCACCTTTTCAGACAGAGAAAATCACAGGTCTTAATGCCATCAGCTTTGCAAGTTCGACAATAGGCCAAGCCTTGTCATTACCAGTGGAGGCCGGTTTGGCAAGACTGCCATAAAGAAAGTGTTCCTCAGCAATTAAGACTAATGAAATATTCATGTGTGGCACCTTCCTCGGCCATCCTCACAAATGAGCAAGGCATGCCACCACCCCCAGCCAACTCCCTTCTTTATGATGGTGGTTGCCTGGCATGTCTTCAATTAGTATAATGTCTGGGTTGGACGTGCCGGCTGGGTATGGCGGGTAACGACTTGAGGGGATGGGAGGGTGGTATTTGGGATGTTAGTGATCGAGCATCACTTGGAAGGTACACAGGAAGCGCGGAGTGGGAATGGCAGAGCAAGCCATTTGTAACTTGAGGGTGGCACCGCCTGCTGATTCACTTCACACACCAGCTTTTGTGCAAACGTGGAGGGATGCTAGCATTGCGGTTCTTGAGCTAAGGTGTGAGACGGAGAGCGTTTGCATTTTGTGCTTCTTTATTTGCTATAGTGCTCTGGCGATTGGACACGACGCAGCTTTGGAAACTCCTTATCACTTTCCGCCAGAAAACAGGAGGCGCTCCTTTTTTTGAAAGCTCACAGCTGTCAATCCACTAGTTGATCTTTTACACATCCAGAAAGCTGTTTTCTTCCCTCCCAACTGTCTTCTACAGATGGACATGCATAGCCATGACAACACTAGTAGTGGGAGGAATCGCTGAATATTCATTCGACAGATTAAACTTCTACCTGTGAACTTAATTACGCAACACCACTTGTTAGTTGTTATGGCAGTCAGAGTTGATTTAAATTCCTTCCTTCCTTGCAACAAACTGATTCTTCGATTTGCATTTGCATTAAGACTTTACCCATCTCCACATCAACCTGGAGAGCCTTTGTCACTTTATGAGGTTTTCACTTTGCCACTGACCCCTTTGCATCTCAATGAGGTGCTGTACCCTCTCCTCCCTTATTCCCACGCAACAAGCCCCCATCCAGAGTCCACCTTTCCTTGGAGCTGTGTGAGAAGTCCCGTGCATCCTCCAAACAGATCGGCCCTGCCGTGTTTACTGTGGGATTAGGGGGGTGAAGGGGGCGGCAGCGGGAGAGTCTGAGGCAGCTGAGGAATAGGTAGCCATGGGAAGGGCCCCCCAAAGGCATGGAATGCCGGTGAGGTCAGCAGGGGTTGGTGCGGGGGGAACCAACGAAGCTCTCCGGGGATGGAGCAGGTGCTTTTGTGTAGTCCGTCAGGCATCAAAGACATGACGAGGCTGAAAAGGTTATTGCTGGCTCTGCAAAGCAAACCGTACACCCCCCCCCCCCCCACACACACACACACACACCCCCACACACACTTTTTTTGGCGCACTCCTTGTGAGAGTGGGTGCAGGAGGGAAAGTAATGCCGGCTCCCATGCTCTGTTGTTCAGAGGTCACTTTTTGTACCTGAATGGACTCCAAAGGAAGAGAGGTCCGTAGAAAATGCTCAAAGTAAAAGCGGCTGCTTTCAGGCACATCATCACCGATGCTTCGCTTGGGTGGGAAAAAAAACGGGGCCCCGTCAGCCGCCGAATGAAACGTCAACCCAACACACGTTCAATTAAATTAGTTTTACATTTCGGATCTTGAGGAAAGCACATTTGCGTCCAATCACTAAATTGTTATGTGCTTTTTGTGGGATTTGTTTTTCCACCTCTGTATACTTGGAGTTCTAGGGTCTGGGACACGGCAGAGGGTCAAACAGCCCAAGCTTTGCTTCTTCCAGCCTGGCGACAAATTGTCTTGCCTCTCTGAACTTGAAGTCCCGGCCTCGCCCAATCAGAGCACCTCCTGTCTTCTACTCCTCAGTTAGGATGTGCGAAGCAGGAGGAGGAGATGAGGTGAGGAAGCGGGGGTGCAGGGGTTTCAGTTGTTGCAGGTTGCGTCATGGGACCCGCGGTGTCCCCTTTTGTGCAGCACGTCAAATGTGGTTAACATGCGGCCATTTATCTGTAAAGCCCCCTGGGTGTACAATGGCCTGGCTGTGTGTGTGTGTATGCAGAGGGGGAGGAAACGGCAGAGCGCAGGGTTTAGCATCGGAGCGTTCCCATTCTCTTTCCCTGTCGCTGTCACCTCCCCTCCTCCCCTCATTTCTTCTCTTGGCTGCACACAACCCCTCAGTCATTGTTTCGCTCTTTTTTATTCCTCTCCCCTGGGGAGCCGTGTGGAGCGACTGGGTCAGGCGGCATCTGACAAGGTGCTTCAGAATGTCGTGAGCTCCCGTGAGACAGATTGTTCCGTGCAATCGCGGTGTATTACAGCACTGTCACTCCTGTAATAGCCGGTGTGTGATGGTGCGCTGTAATTCCCTACAGCACCCAGCATGTCCCAGACTGGTTTCTGAAGAGCCAGAGCCAAAGTCACTGGGTAGTCCGGAGCAGAGGAGTAAAGAGTACCTGACAGACGTAACTTGAGTGAGAGTACAGATCATTGTTGTGAAAATTACTCCGTTACAAGTAACAAGTCAGCAATTTCAAAAAGACTTGAGTCAAAGTAGCAAAGTATCACATTTTAAAAGAACTTGAGTTTTTATCTCTGTGCTGAATTTAGGCAACAACAACAAAAAAGAAACCCCACCATAAAATGAGAAGAAATTCCATTCATGAGGTTTTGTTTTCTAATACAGAAACTAAATTGAACACCTCAACACCACGCAATATCGCCTCGTTATACCGCGGTAAAAAAGAAATTTACCGCGGTATAAATCGCAACTTGTTGGGCACAATCACAATATAACGAGTAACGATAAGTGTCCATTCAAATGTAGTGGAGTATGGAGTACAGATACACAAATGTAGTGGAGTATGGAGTACAGATACGCAATCACAAATGTAGTGGAGTTTTAAGTTGCTTCTATTTTTGATACTCAGTACAAGTACAAAGTAACAAAGTCCTTTTACTCAAGTACTTTACACCTCTGGTCCAGAGTGATGGTTGGTTGCTGCTCTCCGAATGCTGCTTCGCTTTTCATGTGGCGAATGACGCTTTACTAGACGCGATTGAACGCGATGTCACCAACTCAAAGCTGTTCAGACAGTTATGGCTCTGTTGATTTACTTTTTGTCCGAGCTAAGCTGCCTATTCAGCGCTTCCTTCCCAATAGAAGTGGCATGCATGCATTTCACAGGTAACAAGATTACTTACACCAGTGATTGACTCATTTGCCAAAAGACCTGTTGAAGTAACCACGTTCAATGTAAAATTGGTTAATTTTGTTTTTGAGACATAATAGAGTCAAGGAGAAAGCTGTGGTGTCAGTTCTGACAAATAGCCTTTCTGCTCCTCCTTCGTCCCTAAGAGAGAGAACAGAGGGCCGTGGGTCAAGGGCCCGTGTGAAGATGTGAAGGGGAAACGTACGTGTGTGTTTCAACCTGGAGCTTCTCTCTCGATATCGATGAGCCACACTAGTGATCAAGCTCCATGAAAGAGATCGCTCTGACTTCTCTTCTTCACAAAAACTGTGAACTTTCCATGGAGCGTAACATTTTGAAAAAGCCAATTTTCCTGATTCTTTCTAAAAATACTTTGCATCGCTCTTTTTCTGTGGGAGTTGGACTGAACAGTGTGTGTGTGTATAATTGTAATTTTATTAGTCGAGCCCTTTCAAAATCGACTTTGTTGAAAACAAGGTCTTCACAGATAAAAAAAAAAAAAAACATATAAAAGCCCTTTTAAAACAAACAATTTCCCCCTGGGGATGAATAAAGTTTTTTTTAATTGAATTGAATTGAATTTAAACTAGACAAAAACACATAAATCAAGCAAGCATATAAAACAGTTTCCTAGTTAAAATAGAGAATAGCCAGAAAGACTCAGACAGTATTAAGAGCCATTTAAAACAATTGAGTCTAAAGTAGTGATTTAAAAACGGGCAGCGTCGAGGTGTGTGTGTGTGTTCTTTAATTGTTTGTCATGTAAGACTGTGTAAGCTGTATGTAGTCAAGATCAGGTCATAATTTCATTTGATTCCATAAAAATTAGCTTGTGTGTACAAAAAAAAGCATCATTCCACGAAGCTCTTAACAGACCATGAATATTATCTACATAAATGTGTTCTGCGCAAGCTACTTACCCACGTTCCCTTGCCCCTGCCTTTCCCCCTCCTTCCTCCTCATTTTTATTCCATTCAGCTAAGCGTACTGTCAACAGCACATTTGTATCACCTAAACAGTTCCCAGGCCAGAGCCGGGCTTATTTCCCATGACTGCACCACTGTTAGTTCTAATGGTGATTTTACAAGGAAGGAGCAAGCGAAGCATCAGCTTGTGCAGACTCCGTGCATCGGCACAAACTCCAAACGGCACATTTAGGAAAAGAGGCGTATTGTCAGCAGCCGTACCACACATCACGTCCGGTCTGAGGAGCATCACTGACACGTGGCCATCTGTAAACATTTCCAGCCATGAGCTTGCTTACGCTCCTCTCCCTTTTAATTAAAGGCCGGGATGGCGCCCAGCCGTTTCCACAGGTTATGTGATAACTGCACCTCTCTGTGAAGAATGAGAAGGTCCGCTGACGTCTTCTCCCAAACACTCCTGCTCGGACCGGGACTCAACTTGACGTCCCGTAGTGCCGATTCCCACAAGACGGATTCGGGGAAGTGTCCGTTCGAAATGAGCAAGAGTGTCTGAGAAACGCATGACCTTTAAGAGCGCCTGGCCTTCCATCGACACGCACTGACGGTGACGTTACTCGTCTTGTCAAGTCGGGCAGTTGTGTCTGTTTGTAAAGAGGAAGGGACGTAGGCAAACAAGCGAGAGGTGGAACTCTTCTGAGGAACCGTGTCAGCCAGTTCACCTGAAACTAATGCCCTCGCAGACACTCTCATAATGAGCACGGGGCTGGCGTGGGAACGAAGACGGGGAAGCACAAATAGGTGACCCACTAGGCCAGGGTGGGGGTCACACCTCTTGTCTGAGGGGCCTTTTGTTTGCGTGTCTGAGACATGGGAATTAGTGAGACCGTGGTGTTGTTGGTTATGAATGGCCGGAGAGATTGTGTATTGCAGGAATTAACAGTTTCACTTGTCACTGGCTCTGCCGAGAGATGACTTGTGGTTTTTGTAACCTTTTTTTTTTATCAAGCAGTGATCTCAAAAGTGTAAATGTCAAGGTCAAATGCAGATTTTAGCTCCTTGTAGAGGTGATTTCTCTGTCCTTTTTTCCATATCGGCTAAACTAATCATGTGCTGTAATCCACGTCAACGGGAAATGTAGGTTAAATGCAAATTGATTCAAGCAATACCAGACAGTAATTAACATGTTAGTTGTGTGTACGTGCACTAGACCAGAAGGTTATTCATTAAGATCTGGTTATGTCTACACTTACTATTCAAACCAATTGAAGGAAGAGTAATTTTTTTTTTAAATATTCCCTACAGCAGGAAGAAGCCCCAACACCCTCTACCCCGTCTTAAAATATGACCTTTGCAGATTTATGGTACAAAACTAATTTTGGGTAGTAAAACCAACATTTTACTTGGAATTGAATTTCTTACCGTTTGCACACAGATTCTATTCCTTTTACCTCAATATCTGATGTCACTACTTACTGTATGTGTCTTTTCTGTCTTTCTCTTCCTCGCTGTCTTACTGGGTATGGTTGGCCGTCTCATTACTCAACAACATAGGTAAGAACGTTATCATGATTTAGTTACAAATCCTATATTAATGCAGTTTAATTAGTTAAGGTCTTAAAAGCCCCAGGAAAAGTTTACTTTGTCTTCCGGTTTGAATGTTTGTACAGACAGACATACACCTTTTTTGCTCATGACACTGTTAATAGGTGAATGTGTTGAATGACAATATTACCTTTTTTATTTGAATTCCATTTACAAAACTTTCAGTGTTTCTGGAAGAAAAAATTGATTTGAATATTTGGTTTGTATACCTGATGGTAACATTAATAACTGCCATTTAAATTGCTTATAAAAATATTTGCAGGCCTTTTTAAACTGGGCATTTCTTCCCATTCAAAGAAAAAATTGACATCTCTCGTTAAATTGATAAGCAATAGTACTGTAATGGAAAAATCTGCTCTGAAATTTTTCATCATCCAATTTGAGAGTTTGTCAATTCTCAAGAAAAAGTTGTTGGTGAGTTTAGCAATCCTTCAGCGATGTCATTTCATCCGCTCGTTATCACCTTGTGTGTTTTACTTGGTTCAGTTGATAGCATGCATGACAGTTCCACACCTTTACCACAAAAGCTGACAGTGACGACTTTTTAAAATAGAAATGCTAGCGAGTTGTAAAGACGCGTGAAGTATTAGTGGTTTAGTCGTTTCTTAAAATATTTAAAATAGAAATATTAAACCATTTTTGAAGGCTCAATAGATGTCAAGTAGGATGAAAGACTAAGGCTTTGAAGTAGGGAAATGGGGAAATGCACAATGTGTGTACGTGTGTGTGAGTGTGTGTGTGTGGCTGGATCATTTAGAGATAAAAGCTGTAACTTATTCCACCTTTCAGCCTTGATAATGTTCCCACACGGATCCTTGTTTCTGCTGCACTATAAAGACTCTTAAAAGTGACTAGTGCTCTTTAAACTATTCTGCGCAAACGAGCCAAAGTGTTTCAAGAAGTCTAATTTTAAATGGCAAATTGTGTTCCCACAATAGAAGTAGGCAATTCCTAATTGGAGTCTCTAGTCTAATTGACAGAATTGATTGGAAAAGAAAGCGGCGGAGAAGGGTCCTCCACGCACCTCGAGTGTCTCCGAGCGCTGGGATTAAAGGAGCGGAGCAGGGATGGCACAGGTCCCAGCTTGGGGTTTTCACTGTGCTGGAGAGGAAGCCGGGGGGCTACGTGGCTCTGAAAGGTATCAGAGGTGGGATTACAAGACAGTGGTGAGGCTTGTGGCAGTGAGAAAGAGACAGGGGGCAGAAGAGATGAAGATGTTGAGGTTCTCTTTAGAAGTTGTGCTAAGGAACGAGCACATCAGAGGAACAGCTCACATTAGCTGTGTAAGCAACAAAGTCAGACTGAGATGGTTTGGACATGTGTAGAGGAGGAATAGTGAATATATTGGTAGAAGGATGTTGAAGATGGCCAGGGAAGAGGGCAAGACCAAGGAGGAGATATATGGATGTTGTAGAGGACATGAGGTTGACTGGGGTCAGAGTGGAAGATACTCGGAATAGAATGAGGTGGAAAGAGAAGTAGTGGATTGCTGTGGAGGCAAGGATTTCTTTGGATTTGTGTCTCGATTGGGAAACAGGGGACATTGGGGGACGTGTGCCTCGATTGGGGAACGTAGGGGAAATCTACTGCAAACCTCCAGCGCCACCTTTGAAAGGTGTAGGCCCGCACTCCTCCAGATAATTCCCACATCTGGAGCTGATCAAGCGGTCACTTCCTAATGCTTTCAACCACCCCCACACGTTCAAGGGGGTCGACAGCTGTTAAAACACCTGAGCTGTGGTGCCGAAGCCCCCTCACACACATCACACGCTGGTGTGGAGAAAAGGCGCCACATGCTCGCTCAGGTGGCCTGGCAACCTGACACCACCTGGGTTTGTGAGTCTAGACTTTGGAGCGTCTGCCTGGATCACGCGCTCTTCAGCGGGGAGCTGACGTCCACTGGGAGATGGTATCAGCAATTTAGGTCTTGTCGGCGGGTGATCTTTAAGGTTGTGGGACAAGCTGGGGTTCATACAGCTGTAGCTCTTTTGATCTTCCAGTCCCCCACCGTAGCTGTCCTGAGATAGCCGTCACTCACACGCTCCTAAAATAGACCGTCCGGAGAGCAACACGCATCAGAGTTGCACTTTCAGAAGGTCTTTCGCTGCTGGAAGGAAACAATGGCTCGGTGCCGAGGTGAGTCCGAAAGCAGTGGATGAGCTAGTGGTCTCTTCAGCAGCGCTCGGAGCAGCAGAATCTGTGCTGGCCTCCAGAATCCCATGGGAGAGAGCATTATGGCTGCTGTATTGTTGGCTAACCTCCTGCCAACTGTGCGGAGAACAAAAGGCCGAGCGTTTATTACTAGACCCTGCTGTGTTAAAGGAAGCCCTGACCAGCCTCTTTTCCTGAGGATGGCCTTCTTCTGGAGGAAAAATGTAAGCAGGTAGAAAGCCCGTCGAGTCATGCGTCTTATTCAGCTCAAAGTGGTGATCTGTGCCTGTGAAGACTCACATTCTGCCTCCATTTATCTCTTTATTAGTGTACTTTGCCAGACTCTCAGTCGCTATTGGCGGCGATGTTTGTGCTTGAAAAAATACAGATTCTCTACTTGCTTAAATGGTTTTGATTGGGATTTCATAGCTATGCAAGTTGGGAACCAGAAGAGTAAAATTCACTTTTGGAAATTTTGTACATTTTGTAAATACGCAATATATATATAAACATATGTAAAAAAAATCAAAACAGTAAAACAATTGCGTAACGATACTGAAAATTTTTTTTTAGACATTGGAACACTGAGCACATTATTTGTACTTGTATTAGTACTTGTACTTTTGCCTGAATGTATTGGGACTGAGTGAATTTAGAAGTTGCTTAGATTGTTGATACTCAGTACAAGTACAAAGTAGCCGAAATACTAACAAATAAAAAAAATATTCACAAAATGTACAAAAAAACCTCCAAGTGTACTCTAGTACTTTTCACCTCTGTTGGGAACAGTTTACGGACATTTCTGTTAAAGCATTAAAACAAGGTCCATCTCTTACTGCCGTCATTGCCCACAAAACAGGAAGTGGCAGAGGAACCATCAACTGATGATGGCTTTTCAGATGCTTTTGCATGATTTAGCACGAGTCGCTGCTTCACGTCTGCACTTACAACAGACATGTATGAGTAAGGCATGTTTTGGTGTTTGGAAGGCTTTGTTAGATAAGAGGTTCTCCCATCTCACATACTCACATACTAGCAGCTTCTTTATTCTTTCCCGCACGTCACTGCTCAGACACATTTTTGAGGCTTTTTCCTGAAAGGCTGTCCACCTGAAGGTTGTAGGCAGGAGTCCAAACATAACAAGGAAATAAAATACGGCGTGAGAATCCAGCAGGATGACTCACGGTGCTCCACACTGACAACAGTGCAGATCGTGTCCATTTGTTGAATAAAAGAGGAGGACGGGGAAATACTAAGAGCATGAGCGGGACATTCCGCAGCCGTGACGGAGATTTACACAAGCTTTGTCCACCTGCTACACTCAAGCCTGAGAACCATTGGTGAGTTAGATGTTTGGAGGTCCGGCTTCCGAGGCGCTGCAGTATTACAGGAGAACTCCAGGAGAACTCGTGAGATGTTTAGTTTGCTTGGTGCAGATCAGGAAGCCGGAGAGCGTCGTGTAGAAACAACACACATTTAATGAAGAAGCTTGTGCAAAGACAGACAAAGACTAAACGACACACACAGGTGGACACGATGAAACACAGCACTACACCAGGAAGAGACTTGCCAGCGTGAGTCCTGGTCCTTGTAGTCCCAAACCAGACCGTGACTCGTGACAGAGACCCACTGATTAATAAAAAGTCATTTATTAGATTTCTCTTTGTAACCTTCAGCTAACAGATTCACTTGGATGGAAAGTTTTGCCCTGGGGAGTCAGTGGCTGTCAGTTCCTCTTACCTCAGACAACCATCGCCATCGACGGTGTGGAATAGGAGCAGGGGGACAAATTACCCGCACTGTGCCCAGGGGGCAGGTGGCTTTTAGGGGTCGTTTTCTCAGGTCACATGTAGGAGACGTGCATCTGTCACAGTGGAGGTAGCACGGGGGGACGCAGGGCCGCCGTTTCCTGATGTGTAAAGTGATTCGCATTGACAGACGGTGGTACCTTTTGCTTCGTTACTCCCTCTGTCCTCTTTAACAGCGGGCAGGATCACAAAGCCGTGTTTGTTAGGGTAATCAAGGCCTTTGTCCGCCGATCGACATGACAGATTATCAGCGCCGAGCTGAACCACGGCCAGGGAGCCAATCAGCACATGAATTGGCGCCATAAAGCTACACCTGTTTGTGTACGAGTCGACGTTCTGGATTCGTCTCTGCTCATCACGGCGTCGGATGACTTGGATAAAGGAATGAAGGCATCTGACCCATTTAGAGCTCCACGCTGTAGGTCAGCCTGCAGTGGTGGTCACACTCAAATGGAGCTTAGAAAGCCGCGTGTCATTGGTGAGCGAGGATCTGGGTCGCTGAGCAGCGCCGGCCAATCAGAAACTGAGCTGTGCACCGCTGCAAAAGTTTGGCGCTGGAAATGAGCAACGACGTCGCTGGAGCAAAATTAAAGGATCTGCACACGCCTCACGTGTTGGTGATGATGAGGATGATAATGGTGAAGAGCTCTACTGGAACTGGAGCGTTACCCTTTTGTCTGTCTGTCTCTCTAAACTTCAGAAGCCAGACATTTGTAACATACAAACCTTGGCATTTTTTTCAATAGGAAGTCAAAAGGCCCCGAAACAGTTTCTTTGCCGAGCCAATGGCAGTGATGAGAACACACAGCAGAGTCTGAAAGTTTGTTAGATGTGAAACAAAAGATTCCCCGCAGTCAACTTCTGAGAGGTGAAAGGTCAACCCAACACTTCTGACATCGCGCGTTTAGATGTGTGGGCCAGGAGCCTTGAGGTCCTATTTACCACCTGGCAAAGATCTGGTTGTGTGTGTGTGTGTGTGTGTGTGTGTGATATATGTATAGCGACCAAGTCAAGGCTTGAAACGAATCTGCCGCCTGTCAGCCGATGAAGTCGCTATTAAATCATGCAGTAAGAAAGTGTAGCTGGTGTATTTTTGATCTGATCTGAAACATTAGGAATTAAACATGTTGCTTTCTTTTGTCAAACGGGTTTGAACATTTCCAGAGAGCACTCCCACCTAGGTCAATAAATAATTCAGGCTTTTTGGAAGTAGGCCTTGCATCCCCCCGAGAGGCTAGCGGGCTGCGAGAGCCGGAATGGCTTCATCATTTCTAGCATTTACTGTATTCGGTTTGACTAGGGCTCATCTTCTCCTAGGCAACTTTTCAGGTTAAACAAAAAAAAAAAATCATCTAGATTTTCCAAACGGAGCGAGTGATTTCCCCAAAGCATTTTCTTGCAAATGAATATGATATAAAATGTGTAAAAGCAGAATTAGTTCCAGCAGCCTGGTGTTTTCCTGGAGAAATGGCTCTGGGCTGACTGACACGTTGGCTTGAATTATCTGAGAAGCAGAAAACGACAGAACACCTCTCTGAAACAGAACACGTCGTGTCTTCGTGGGTTAAGGCCTTATCACACACAAACAGAGCTTTCTTTTTTCCCTCCTTTCTTTGACAAACGACTCTCTTGCTGCAATATCACCGGTGTGATGAAGCAAGGTGTTTTCCTCTTCCATTGTCACGCTTGAACCAGCCTGGCCCAGCACGTAGAGTAGAGTTCACCTGAAAACAAGCCAAACAATCGGTCATGACGTCAAGATTTGATCAGAAACAGACGAAAAAGAGAAGAACGAAACCTTGAGATCACAATGATGTTTAAATGAAACAAAGAGAAAACGGTGTAAGTGTTATTAGAAATCAAAATGCCTTTTAATCCTTCTGTTGTGTTCGTTTCAGAGGAACATTTAAAATGTTAACGGATCAATTTGACCCAGGGGCCTTTATTAAGCGTTTAAGTGTCAGAAACCAAAAAGTTCCCCAAAACAGTGTGTGTGTGTGTGTGTGTGACACCATGTCATGTTATGTGGCCCGAGAGTTTAAAAGTTTTGTCTAAAAATAAATACCAAAAAATTAAGAGCGCGTGTGGACCAAAAACTACATTTCCCACAATGCATGGTAGACGTGGCAGTGTTTCCACAGTTTTATTTTATGTTATTTTTCTTTATTCAATTGGACAGTTTGATCCTTCATTAATGCAGTTATGTGTGTTTTCATAAGCTGACAACATATAAAAAGACCAGCAAACGGTTTATCTACGCAACTACAATTGTCAATTGATTAAGTTGTGAATAATGAGTTGTTTAACATTAAGGAGTAGTTACATTTATTTTACATTACATTTAGTTAGATTTATAAGTGACATCCGGCCCTTTGAGGACAGACATTATGCTGATGTGGCCCTCGGTGAGAATGAGTTTGACACCCCGGCTCTAAAGTATAAACAATGTCTCCAGAATATATACAATATATACAATGATATATTATATATCATAACATATGTGTATAAAACTATCTATATAGTATACACAGGCATGTATATATTGTGGAAGTTTTGCATACACGAGCACAGAAAAGCTGTAGAGTTTGCAGAGGTGATGCAGTGGCCACCGGGGTTAACGTCTGCTTAGCGCCCTTCTCAAGGTGTTAAAGGCTGATTAAGTTCCATCTCTAAGTGCCTGGGGCTGGTTTGCTGGGCCTCAGCGATCACACCTCTGAAAGTGGAACTCGCTGCCCTCACCAGGTCACACCTTATCCTTCTCACCACTGATAACAGCGGCGCAAGGGCAGAAAGGAGCCTGTGGTGGCAAATACGTGACAAACAACGAGCGCTTTTTTCCTTCTTGCTACAAAAGTCACCGTGACATTTGTTTCAGCGCAGAAATCAGCGGCTGAGTAGGTGATAGGAGGTGGTAGCTACGTCGGACTCCGCCGTCTTTTTTGGCTTTTCTGCCGAGCTCACAGAGTTCAGCGTGTGTGAGTGAAAGCGTGAAGCCGTCCTCGGGAGAACGAGACCTCGAGTCCTTCACCCGCGTTTAAATAACAGGTTTTGAGACGGTGGAGGTTTTTCTTGGCCCCTTTTGAACTCCAAACTCCCCGACACAGAGAGTTTCACAGGCTTTTGTATTTTAAGAAAACATGTATTTTTGGCCACCGTCTCGCTCTGGTTTCCATCGGGTCCGAAAATCGTTTTCGGTGACCACGATAAGGACGTGCTTGTCGTCTTATTGATTTAACCGTTTTAACTCGGACGTTTTAAAGGGACGGTTGTAATATCCAACATCTACAGTCCGCTATCAAGAAGCCAACAAATCCTAAAGTTTATGAGCTTTAATGAGGGTAATTATACAGTGGAGCTGAGGTGAGTAGAAAGGAACAATAAACATTGCAGTGTGAAATGGGAAACTTCATTTCGCTTGCCAGATTTTCATACTCTGAGCAATTTAGTTAACGAAAAACAAAAAGTTGTGTTTCCTCTTCAAACAGAAGGCAAGAATCGAAACTTTACGACTCGTAGGTTGGCATTTTATTTTCTACTGCACTCAAACACATTCGAACAGTGACAAAACTAAACGTCGGTCTTTTCTAGCTATTGAGATGAGACAATGGTTTTTTAACAGCCGTTTATTCGCAGTAATTGAGTGAAATCAGGTTCAGATGGAACTGCGTCCCTGGTGAGTGGCTTCATTAGCTTAACAATCGCCGCCCGGTGAGTTAAATCATAGATGGTTTCCTCAGAAAGCAGTGGCGAGCTCATGAGGAGTTAAGGTGGCTCTTTCCTGCTCTGTGAAAGCCCTGCGGTCCTCAGCATTACCAGCGCTGTGGCTTCTGAGAGCCTTCACACAGCAGACTGAATGAACACCACTTCCGTTAGAGACAATAATACGGTCCCGCCAGCTCCCCGGAGGTGTCATCAGGGTCTCCTCGCTCCGCACAGGAAGCCACGGAACAATGGCCCTCAATATTTACTGGTTCCCCACTTTAAGTCTGTATTATAATTGGCTGAGGCTGAGAGACGTTTATGGCTCCTCTCTCTCTCTCTCTCTCTCTCTCTCTCTTTCTCTCTGTATCTCTCTCCCTTTCTGTATCTCTTTATCACTCTCTCTCTTTCTGTTGCTCTCTCTCCTTCTCTGTATCCCTCTCTGTCTCTTTCTCGCTCTCTCTATCTTGCTCTTCTCTCTCTCTCTCTCTCTCTCTCTCTCTGTCTCTCTCTCTCTTTCTTTCTATCTGTATCGCTCTCCCTTTCTGTATCTCTTTATTTCTCTCTTTCTGTTGCTCTCTCTCCTTCTCTGTGTCTTTCTCTCTCTCTCTCTCTCTCACTCTTGCACTCTGTCACTCTCTCTCTCGCTCTCTATCTCTCTCACTCACTCAATCTTGCTCTCTTGCTCTCCCTCTCTCTATTTCTCTCACTCTCTCACTCTCTCACCAACTCTCTTTACGTTTACACTATGCAATACTACCAAACTGAAAATCCCATAATCGTCTTTCTACAGATCCACTTTTACTAATTAGCACCTCTCGTGTTAGTCCGGCGTTGCGCTGTAAACATCATCGGTCACTTTCACCTCCTTTGATGTGTTGCTAATCCACACTGAGTGTGTAGGCCTGAAGCAGGACACGCCCCGGATAGATGGCCTATCAATCACCATATCATTCACCTATACGGCGCCTCACACGGGTCACTGGACTTACGGGCAAAGGGCTTATAAAAGGTTAAAGGGGCTTTAGGGGTCTGACCACATAAAGACACCATTTTCTCCCCAGCTACCTGCTGTGGAATCCATTCAGGTGAACAGAGTCCTCAGATGAGTGTGTATGGGAGTGCTAATATATCTGTGAGTGTGTGTGTGTGTGTGTGTGTGGGGGGGGGGGTAAACAGATGTGTTTTACTCCCTCATTAACATCAGAAAGAGCAGCTCTGATTGAAGGTCCTGGACCAAGGGGGCTCTATTTCTCATTGGATGTGGACTGTCCCCATTCACACACACACACACGCACACACACACACACACACACACACACACACACACACACACACACTGACCTCTTTAAAAGACTCCCACCTTCACTGCCAGCTGGCACTGGTGAGGTTTTACGGTGGTCTCTACAGGGCACACCACGAATTCGGGCTCGTGAGCTCCTCAAGCACACACACACACACTTTAATCAATATGAGCCGACACACACACACACACACACACACTCATGGGCAAACATCTTTGTGGAGTGAAACAGTCTCTCAACGGAATCAAGTTCTGGATTTGACAGGGTCGTTCGCGAGCGTTTAGGTGGCTAACCCACAAGGCAAGGGTTGAGTAGAAAGGCTGCAGCTTACCGTAATCTGCACCAGCAGTGCTGTCTGCTACTATCATGTCCTAATTAATCTTACAGGAGGTGTAATTCAACCTCAGATTAAACCTGCGCCTCACGCGGATTAATTAACGCCTCTAATCAGCAGCAACTAAATTAATTTCGCTGTGATTACATGCGTCTGGATTGGCCCGAGCTGCCGAGAAGGTCCTCGCACACGCCGAGTGGACGTACACATCCTCACGCAGGCATAATCTGTGTTTTGGCACACGGGGCACATGTACACACACGCTGGCAGCGCTAGCCAGAAGCTGTTTGCAGTAGAGTGTTATTGATGGAGAGCGAGGCTGAAGAACGCCGCCGCAGCAGATGCGTCGACAGTTGTTCTCGCCGAACCTAGTGCGTGTTTAATAGCGCTCCAGCTGATGCTGCGCAGGAGAAGCGGTCCAGCTTGACAAAGACATCTTTGCCCCTAGAGCAGCGCACACGAGCATTAAAGGTCCGGGCCAACGGCGGGAAACACTGAGGTGGGAAAAGGCCGAGCGAGAGAGAGAGAGAGAGCTGCCGGGCATCAGTTAACCCCGCGTTCCCTGCGTACAGATGCCCGTCTCACCACACAGACCCCGTGATGTCCACTCCTTTCAACACTTTCTAGGAACTGTTCAAGACAAGCAGTCTTTCATTCAAGCCTCGTTTGGAAAAGTACAATTAGCCAGTGCAGTGGTACCTCTCTTAACGAAAGGAATTCATGCCGCCAGCAGTTCCCTTATCTGGAAAGTGTGTTATCTGAATCGCGTTTTGCATGTAAAAGCCCTAAATTCAGATAAAAAATGTTTACGTAATTGATCAAATATTTGTAGTACGTGGAATTTAACATGCTACATAATAGGTATTTAAACGTATGTAATGAGTTCTGTGTGACTAAAGTATAGATAAAAATAGGTTTTCTGTCTTTCGGGTGGCAAACGATGAGTGTGGGGTGATGAGGGTGTGTAGGTCATAATTAAGAGAGGTGCCAGTGTATTCTGTGATTCGCTTAGGCTGGGAGTGACACCCTGCGAGGTGAGGGATAGACTGATGGAGGCTGGATGCGGCTGTTTTGTCTCATGTGAAGCTTGAAGAGAAGGAGGGAAGTGTGGGAAGGTTGTGGGCAGGATAGATGAGAGACAATGCCCCGCCCCACGTGAATAATTCATCAGCAACCTGTCTGCTGCTCCGGAGACGCCCTTTCAGCTCCTGTTTTCTGCTCCATCTGGGTTCGTCTCACTTCCACAGACCCGACAAGCAGCTCCGGCAGGTACTGAGGATCTTCCAGTAAAACGTAACTATCGACAAATCAGTCATCACAGTTAGACTTCATTTCCCGCCAATCAGGAAACGTAAAAATCTCCAGAATTTTCACCATTTCTGGCATTCAGATATATTTCAAATCAAACACATTGCCTTGGCAGACTGTTGCTTTGCATTGAAATACACTTTAATAACGGATAACCCCCGATTATGTAAGCAAAAAGTGGAAGGCAAAAGAGGAAGGTGCCTCGGTGGTTGCTCTTTGAGAAGGAACCTGGTGCGGTTTTGCTTGTGAAACGGTTTGCACAGCTAGTGACCGACGGGCCAATGGCACGCTGAGAGCCACCGAGCATCTGTCCAGAGATTAGCATATTAATTGACCCATATTAACTTCCAAAAACTGATAGAGTGGAGCCGCGGCCAACAGAATCACCTGGAGAGCGTCTGCTCCGGCTCGAGAGGAACTGAAGAGCGTTTCGTTCGTGTTTTATCTTCGCTGCTCTGCTGCCCCGAGGCAGTTTGGGCTTTTTGTGGTTGTTCTTTTCTCCCAGAGTGCAACCTGACTGATAGTTGGTCTGAGATAGAGGTTGACTTCTTTATCTTCTGCGGCGCAGCATATTGTGTTCTCTTGTCTTCTCGTCCCGTCTTTACTTCTCCTCAGGGCAGCCCAGCCAGCTATTGTGTGTCTGCAGCCCTACGAACCTAAACACACACACACACACACACACACACACACACACACACACACACACACACTGAGGCTGGTAGAGGCCCAGAACAGTTGTCGAGAGAGAGAGGGGTAACATGTGCATGGTGTGGGCACAGATGGTGGGTCTGTGTGGGGGAGGAAGGGGGAAAGGTGGGCCGTCTGGCAGCATGAACAAGCCTCGGAGAGCTCTCTCCCTCTCTCTCTCCTCTCTCTCTCTTATTCTCTCTCTCTTTCTATCTCTCTTATTCTCTGCCTCTTTCCTATCCTCTCTCTCTCCTTCTCCATCTCTCTTATTTTCTCTTTTCTTTCTCTCTTATTCTCTCCTTCTCTTTCTCACTCTCTATCTTATCCTCTCTCTCTATCTCTCTCTCTTATTCTCGCTCTCTCTTATTCTCTCTCTCTTTTATTTTCTCTCTCTTATTCTCTCTACCTTTCTTATTCTCTCTCTCTCACACTTTCTTATTCACTCTTACTGTCTCCCTTTCCTTCTCTCTCTCTCTCTGCCTCTCTCTCTCTCTCTCTGGCTTATTCTCTTTTGCTGTCTCCCTTTCCTTCTCTCTCTCTCTGCCTCTCTCTCTCTCTCTCTCTGGCTTATTCTCTTTTGCTGTCTCCCTTTCCTTCTCTCTCTCTCTCTCTCTCTCTCTCTCTCTCTCATTGCCTGTTGCGTTGGGCTCTACACTAGACAAATGGGAGTTTAATTCAATTATGGCCAAGCTACTGCTGCAGCTTCACGGCAGGATATGAGGACACACACCCCCACACATACACACACACACACACACACACACACACTGCTCCTCACTTTCTTTTTCTTTCATAGTCACAAATATTAGCAAATGATAAATAACTTCAAAACGAAAAAGAAAAAAACAACAAAGGCGACCACAGTACACAAACTCACCGAGACGCGGACAAGCACACACACACACACACACACACACGTGCACACACACAGACACAGACAAACACACACTCCAGGTTGGCAGTAATGGCTCACGCATCGCTGAGTTTTCACTGAGGATCACAGCGGCACAAAAGCCTCCTCGCTCTTCCTGGGTCTTTGTTCGGCGGCACCGGACTGACCCCTCAGACCGCCGGGCCTTAAAACACAGGCACTGTAAACAAGCGCTTCTTTCTGCCGCCATTCCAAGAAGAAAAATAGAGCCGATTCAGATTCAAGGCCTTCGCCATTATAAACAAACCTGGTGTGGGAGAAAGATCCGCTGCTGGAAGAACGTCTCGCCGTGTCGATGCACAACTCACTTCAAACCCTTTGTCATCATACAAATACTCGTATTATTATTATTATTATTATCACTCCACTGGCGCGTTGTTCATATCCATCTGTCCGCCGCTAAAAAACTCTTGAAAACGATTTGTGCTTTTATTTCTATGGACCAAACGAAACCTTCCTTCCCTATTGGTGGACAGGTGATTGGTCGGACTGCTCACCGTTCTGATCTTCTGTCTGCCCTGCTGAGCTCCTTCCTTTCGGCTCTGGATGTGATTTATATGGATCATTTCCAGAGTGCAGCCACTAGGCAGCGACCTTCATCCCAGCGTTTGAAGTCTTACCTACTTCCCCTCCCCCGCTGCAAGCTCAGGTGAAACGCTCCACACCGGAGAGAGAGAGAGAGAGAGAGAGAGAGAGAGAGAGAGAGAGAGAGAGAGAGAGCGGTTATTTTCCACCGTCTGTTCTGAGGGTTTCATTGCGGTGCCAGAGAAGCACCTGAAGAAGATGCTTCTTTCCATCCGGCCACAGACAGACATGGAAGAGAAGAGAAGAGAAATGGAGGGTCAAGCTGGACAGTTGTGGGATTACGTGGGAATGCGAATACGTCCTGGTGGATCTGTGCGTGGAATGCTCAGTTGTTCTTGGTGGATTGCTCGAATGTTCTTTCACCTCAAGCGGTGACACGGCTCCGGTGGACGACACCAGTGCGACGAGGCAAGTGTGTGTGCGCAGGTTCACCTCAGAGACGCAAACACACCCGACCACCGGATTTACCCACCGGAGGGAAACGGACCTGTCTGAAAAATAGACCTTTGCGTGTGTGAGTGTGTGTGTGTGCGTGTGTGAGTGTGTGCGTGTGTGTGTGTAGTCAGTACACTCAGTAACTCCAGGCTATGAATCGAGTGAATCTCTGAGTTTTTTGGGTCAGTCTAACTGGACGGTCTTTATGGCGCCGTCATCTTTTTTTTTTTTTTTTTTTATTACGTAGTCAGATCTGGTTTTGGTAGCATTTACGAGAACGACCCAAATATTCAGCTTTGTGTGGGTAAAACAAACGTTTGCGTATCAAATTGTGAGTCAGCACAGCACTCAGAAAAGTAAACCGCAAACAGAAAGGTGGAGTCGGAGGGGAAGTAGAAAAAAGCCATTC
>MU204278.1:558000-574817 GCA_017309775.1 Paedocypris sp. Pulau Singkep
AGAGAGAGAGAGAGAGAGAGAGAGAGAGACACTCACACAGAGAGAAGGAGGGGGGGGTGTCTCTGTCTCCAAGGGAAACACAATGGAGCGTTCACTGCAGGAATTACACCACACGACAGCTGCTTGAATGACACGTTCAAGCCAGAGCCAATCGAATTGCTGTGTGGGCGGGTCTCGAGCAGGAACATGGTTTCTCCAAAACAACATGCAGACGTGCTTGTATTGTAGCGGATTTACAGATCACCTGATGTAAACACTCTGTATTTAGAAGCCATTTCTTTATTTACAATTAAAGGTAATTACACTCTATATAATTATAATGCTATAATTATAAAGTGTGAATAATGGACACACATTTGTCTTCAATACTGAAAGCGTTTAGCAGAGTTTTACAGGATTGAGTTTTACAGAATCTCCAAACCGCTGTACACGTCACTTTGCTCAAACCAGAGCGAGTTGGCGTTTTCTATTTTGGTCACATGTGCGGGACCGAAGAAGCAAAACCCAACTGTGGATTGCTTTAAATAGCCATCACTCGCTTTAATTTGTAATAAGGAATTCCCCCCATTTAGACTAAAATAAACCCTGCACATTTTAGAGCAAATGATGCTGGTCTGAGCTTCTCGAGTTTGATCTCCATCATTAGGAATACGAATGACCAGCATATGCTTTGGAAAAAGTCACAAGCTAGAAGAGGAAAATGTGATATGAAGCTTTGTGTGGGCTTAAAGTCAAGCCCCCCAGCCCCTCGCTATTATTAATATGCAGCCCTGACCTCTGTATTCATCCTTTTGATTCTTTTCCCAGTCCTCCCACTTCTTTCTTTCCCTTTAGAACCCTCCCACCATTCAATCTCTCAATGATTGCGAGCAGCTTTTTCGGTTGAGCACCAAAACTCGGAGCCGCTTTTCACGCTACCTGCATATATTTCCTCGCCAAGTAAAGTGGGATTGTTTCTTGTTTTACCTTGTTTTCTAGATTGGTCCACCAGTGCAGCTTTTAATTTCACCACGGTGAAGAGTAAAAAAAACAGAAGAGTAAAATCTAGATTAAGTAAGGTGAAGCTAGACCACACAAAGAGTCTCTCTCTCTCTCTCACGTCTCACTTTCAGCCACTCCCTTTATGTCTCTCTCTCGCCTTCACTTTCTCTCCTCCTGTGCCCGGCCTGAAGTTGTTCTAAATAATCCCAGCCGGTCACACCTCTTAGTTAGAAAGCTTTTTGTCCCTCGCCCCTCACCCCCACCACACCACCTCACCCTCTCTTTGGTATTCAGCCCGGGTCAGTGCATTTCCACCGGCCCCTGTAGCCGAGATGGTTCCCCTTTTAATTTGCACCTGTTGCGCAGTTGTCTGGGGGAGCAAATGGATCAGACAAAGATCATATTATGATCAGATATGTGCAGCTAATCTAGGCCGCCAAAGGGAGCGCTCGGCCTTTTTTGCATGGGAACCTGTGAAAGGCACGTCATTGGTGTTTTTTGAGTGAATGGGCTCCTGGGGAGAGATTAGGGGTGGTTAAGGTGTGGAGGAGTGAATGGAGTGCTCCGCAGCCCGTTTGAGGCCATTTGACGCCAGCGAACTGGGAAATAGAGCGTGGATGGAAGGGAAAATGAGCTCTTTCCTTTTCAAAACCATGTTGAGAAAAGGGGGAAAGTTGTCTCAAAATCAGCAATTAGTTTTTCTTAATCTAGCCATTAGAGAAACTTCCCACTAGTTTTCACTGCTTGGCAGCGTGCCGCAGAGATAAGGTGCGCAGGAGCCTGGGGAGATGCGGGCTGCATTAGGCAGGAAAGAACTTCAAGTGAACCTTCACATTAAATAGCTGTTCCCATGATGTAAGCTGCATAGCTTAGGAGATCCACACCACTTCTCAACCTCGGATATACATATACGTACAGTGAAGCCTCGTTTATCATGCTGAAAGCTGAAAATCTGCCAAATTGTGACATTCACATTTACGTATTCATTTAACATGTATTTAGACCTTTAAAACCCTCCCTTTACGTAGTATTCTTTATTAAAGTAGGTATTTGTTGGGTCTAAACCCCTTAATCGGTTCGTTGCCAGAGCTGCTGTAATCATTTAAAATAAATCACACAACACGATAGATGAAAGTTCAGCGAAATTACCAGGGAAAGTAACATTTTTGTTACTATACATTTTTTACAAGTTTTTGTTATTTACCGTTTCTATGTTTCTATGTTGTACCCTGCTGCTGTAAACAAAAGAAATTTCCCTTTGTGGGATAAATACAGCCATTCATTCATTCATTCATTCATCCATTCATTCACACACAGCACAGGTTAAAGTTACATACACGATCACGTAGCAGCGTCTATACAGCGGTCTTCATATGACGCGGCTATTTTCAAAATCTCTGGAAAATCTGCGATACATTTCTGAGACAATTCTGACATACGTAATACAAAAGTCCGCAAAGTTGTGGATCCACGATGGTCAAACCGCGAAGACGCTTGACTCTTGTTGTGGAAAACCATGTCAACTCCGAGTGTGGAATGTTATCTGTTCTGTTTGTTCACAGCATCAAAAATACACACTAGAACGTAGACAATAAAATCCATGTCTGTCTTATGTTCCCAGTTCTGAGCTTTGAGAGCTTGGTGGATGGCGGGTCGGGGTCGGATGAAGAGGACCGGCTGCTGGGGTCTGAGGGTGAAGGCAGTCCTGCAGGGGTCCCGAGCCTGGAGGCGTCCCCTCGGGTGGCCCACGCCCTGCTGTCCTGCCGGGGAGATGAAGAGAACGAGAGCCAGGAGTGGCACCACACCAACCTAAACGGATCAGGTGAGATGGAGTTCGACTGCTTGATTAGACAAAGACCGAGATAACTGTCGTGGGCTCCGTCGCCTCATCACCCTCGCCATACTCCTTCCAAGCTTGTGAGCAAGACCCGAGCTAGTCAGGCTCTGAAGACAAATTCTCTTAATTAGACATGCCGAGCTATCATTTAGCACGAGCCTGCCCTGCTGAAGACTCATTAAAGCCCCTCGAATGAAATTTTCAGCATTATGACGGCCATTTACATACATAATAGGGCCACAATTCCCTGAGCCTGGCTGACAGTTACAGAGTGAAGGGAGAGCTCATGCGCGTCACCCGGTTTGAAATACAGGGGGAAAAAAAAACCCAGACCCCCAACAATCAGTCTCGGCTAATGACTGAACCATCTGCACGGCTTCATTTCAGAAAGTGTCACCGTCCCGGAGCTCAACAGGCTCTTCGGGGACGTGTCATCCGCCTCAGTGCCGCTTTGTTTGGTTGGTGTTCACGCTAGATTAATGAACGCCATCCGGGTTTATCGGAAGGTGACGGTTCATCTGTTGCATCACTCTCTTTAGAGTTTACAAGAGGCCGTATCGAGACACGCAAACCCGGAGCAGTGGGCAGCTGAAGCAAGGCTTGATCAGTTGTAGATCCCACCAGAAACCTGCCACGCCTACACGGCAGATCCACTTCCCGACTGCTGAGCTGCCACGTAAAGAATGTTGTACCCGTAGAGGAATCGAACCCGGTCTTTCTGTTACAGACGGAGATACTGTCCACTATACTAACGAGGAAGCTCCAAGAATAACTTCAATATCTGGACGTCTTGCAACTTTACTTGACAATCATTTAGCAGACGCTTTAATCCAAAGCGACTCACATTTCATTACAATTTTTACAGCAAATTCCTGCTTTCCTTGGGATTTTCCAACGGGGCACCGTGTGATTTTAACATACCAGAGGAGAAAATGTTTTTTATTACGTCTCATTTTCTACGTCAATTAGACATTGTGGACTTCAGTGTGGCCCATATGACGTTCAGCAGCTCGTCTGACCTTAAACTATCCCCATGCCAATGCTGCTGATGGCTCAAGGACGGAGAAGAGCTTCACTGGCTCTCGGCCTCGTGCTTTATCAGCTCAGTGCAGGAGACAATGTCACCGGGGAGAGACCTCACCAAACAAGATCACAAAAAGGGGAAATGCGTCCGTCTGCTTTCACTTTGCCGCCTTAAGTTCGACTGGTTAACTCTTCATTTCCCAGGAAGAGTTTAGGATCTTCCCATTCTCGGATCCAACCACATTCCATGACTGTTTTCTTTGTGCCTTTGAAAAGCGCAGGACGGGTGAGTTTAGTGTCCGTGTGGCCACTAGTCTGAAGATGGCCTGACCGGCGCTGATATCATCAGGAAAGTCCCCGCGTGGCTCGCTGTGCGGAGCAGCATGAGGTGCTGTAGATCCTCCTGTTGTGGGGGAAGCTTATGATACTTGTGACTGCCGGTACGAGGTCACATGAGGAGGAGGAGGAGGAATAAACACAATAGCTGCAGTATATGAGCAAACTCCTCGCGGACCACCCTCCTCTCCTCCTTAAATACCTTGACATGATTCCTTAAGCCACGGCTACAGAAAGGATTTCATTCATTAGGCTCTTGACGACATGTTTGAAATCAAACTGTTCCAAGACGGTGTTCATCTACCTACCTATCTGTCTGTCTATCTATCTATCTATCTATCTACCTATCTGTCTGTCTATCTATCTATCTGTCTGTCTGTCTATCTATCTATCTATTTATCTATCTATCTATCTATCTATCTATCTATCTATCTATCTATCTATCTATCTATCTATCTATCTATCTATCTATCTATCTATCTATCTGTCTATCTGTCTATCTATCTATCTATCCATCCATCCATCTATCTATCTCTATCCATCCCCACCATGCATAACATCTGCATTGTCTTTTCTTTCCTCACAGATGACAGAAAATCCGGGTACAGCTCCATCAGCCCTGACATCTCTCTGCATGGCATTGGAAATGGTCCAGGTGAGATTCAGTTTAATCTAATTTCATTTAAATGTTAAACAAATTAATTTGAATCTTTATATATTGAAGCAACATATTGTGTTTGTAGTATGAAGACATTCAGTAAACTCAACTGCTTCAGTTTAATGGCAATAAATGACCCTTTACTTGAGGCCTGATTGACCAGAGTCATGGAATAGAGAAGAAAGCTCGGTAAAGTCGCACACTTGATGCCTCCTCATGTGATTCCACGGGAGATGGAAAGCAAACATTTTTAAGTTGAGCCGGAGTGCAGGGCAAATGACATTTTTACCAAATTGAGTTTAGGACCAAATCCGATTTGTTTAGTCCCATGTACTTTCAAACTGATTAGAAAGAGACAATAACTTTTCATTACATCATGCTTCTAAAGAACTAATATCCTGAAGAAGTATTTGTTTTAGTAAAGATCCGGCCGGAATCTTCCAGGCGTGTCATTCGTCACTAGCCTTCCACACTTGTCTTCATAACCCAGCGGTTTCCTTCGAGAAGCCTGCGCAACACTCGAAAACCTATTGTTTGAGAAAATCCAGTTTAAAATTGTGTACCGTGCAATTACGCATAACACATGATCCACTATTAGATTATTAGGTCCAATTCTACGTATGCGACGAGCGATTGAAAGCGAGATCAGTTACCGCAGCACACCTAATTGCCATATAACCCAATTACCCATAATGCTGGAACTGTTTAAAGCATTTTCAAACATGCAAGAAGAGTGCTTTATGATCAAGCTGGCTCCTATTAGTCTTTGAAGTGGCCATTATGCTGTAACTTAAATAAATACTTCCACCTTTAAAGAGCCTCTAATGGCTGGGACTCCTCTTCATCACACTTAGAGTGGCCAGTGTCGTCTCTTCTCCAGTGTCCTCCATGCCTTTTGTCCACTTGTGTGCAGTGAAGAGCGTTGATGCGGCTTCGGAGCTGGAAAGCTTCTTCAGCAAGAGGAAACCGGAGGACGGGGACGGACACGGAGGAAGTATCGCAGACTACCTGCAGGACACAGTCATCATTTACCCAGAAGACCCGGAGGAAGCCACACGACTGGGCACACCCGAGGCTAACGGGCAGGATGAAAACGACAACGGTGTGTAAAGATGAACGCTGCCGTGGTTTTTAGTCTGGCCGAGTAGAAGGGAATCAAAGGCATTATTCGCAAAAATGTGAAATGTGAAAATGTGTTTTTACAATCGTCCGGCGTATAAACATAGTGTGTGTGTGTGGGGGGGTGCAATAGAAATAGAATTAAAAAATATAACCAATAATAAAAGCGATAAAATACAATACAAATAGAGATACAATATAAATGAATAAAATATAAAAGATCAAAATCCAATAAGAGAAGGATACAAAATCGTAACCAAATAGTAACCAAATAGTTGCAGGTTTGATTCCTGGTTCTACTACGGGAAGTTTGATTCTTTTAACTGACTCGGATCTGTAAACTCTCGAATAGTAAAATGAACGATTCGTTTTGAGTCATTTGTTCATTTTTTTCTGAATGCGGTGCTGTCAATTTCAACAAATTTCGAATCATTACAACAACCCGTGATAAACGAATTGTTCACTGAGGATCGTAGACAAAAAGGTAATTTCGAACGAATAATTCACGAACGACATCACTACCGGAGATTAATCCGTTTGAAAAAGGGAAGAGAAAAGGCAGTAAAGTCGGACAGACTCGGGCAGGGCGTTCAAAAAGTGGCCGTGCGATTTGTCTACAGTTTTAAAGGGGGGCGTGGTCAAAAAAGTTTGAGAACCACTGGCTTAAATCATTTACACATGTAATTATCATACACTGTGTAGGTGTCATTTTTTTTAAGATGTCACTCTTTTTCAGATGAGGTCATTTGCATAGATGTAAAAGGCTTTTGCTTGTGGTTTTCTTTGCGCAGAGCTGGCGTTGCGAACACCAGACGCCTTTGCCCAGCTGCTGACCTGCCCGTACTGTGACCGCGGGTACAAGCGTCTGACCTCGCTGAAGGAGCACATCAAGTACCGGCATGAGAAGAATGACGAGAGCTTCCCTTGTCCCTTATGTAGCGACACGTTTGCCTACCGGACCCAGCTGGAGCGTCACATGGCCACCCACAAGCCCGCCAGAGAACAGGTGAGACCAGCATCAGGATGACTTCACTTCACATTCATTCTCAAAATCAAATTTACAGAGGTGTAAAGTACTTGAGTAAACGGACTGTGTTACTTAAGTATTTTTGCTACTTTGTAAAAAAAAAAAAAACCAAGCAACTTTTACTTTCTACTTGACTACATTTGTGATTGAGTATCTGTAATCTTTACTCCACTACACTTATTGTTACTCGTTACACTGTGATTGCACGCGACAAGTCGGCATCGATTTATACCGCCGTAAATTTCTTTGGGGAATGAGGTGATAACGCCATCTGTAGGGAGGCTATAATTTACTAATCGGAATTTTATTTTACTAATTTTTTTTCTTTGCACACTTCTGTTTGACTGAGACTTTTTGTTCTTTTTATCTACTTTGTTCAACCATTTTTAAAACATAGAGGTGTTAAATTTAGTTTCTGTTTTAGGAAACAAAATCTCATGAGTAGAGTTGTTTTCACATTTTTTGGTGACATTTCTAAACCCAGTACAAAGTAAAATACTCAAGTTCTTATAAAATTGGATACTTTGCTACTTTGACTCAAGTATTTTTGAAATTGGTGACTTGCACCTGTAATAGAGTAATTATTGCAATAATTATCAGTACTTTTGCTCAAGTATGGCTGTCTGGTACTCTTTACACCTCTGCAAATTTCCGAGGGTGAAAAAAAGCAAATCAAAGCAAGTAAGTTTAATTGGGCTGTGGACAGTAGAACCTTCTTGAAAGCGGAGACCTTGACTGTGGAGCCACAGCTGTGTTCTGTCAGACTCCCCTGTGTCCGCCTGCAGCTCCACACACACACACACACACACACACACACACACACACACACACACGGTTCTGCTCAGCTGTGGAGTGAAGGAACCTCCGAGAAGCACAGACGAGCCCTTCCGTCCCAAAGCCGTGGTCACCGTGGCCAGTGCAAAATACAGTTATAAATTAGATGAAATGATTTGGCAATACTTCCTAATACCCTACTTCTTCACCTTAACCCTCCACACACACACACACACACACACACACACACACACACACACACACACACACACACACCTCCAGACTGAGTTAAACACAGCCAGATGGCTTCTGGAGTGATCAAGAGCACCCTAATCCTTTACTCACTCGCCGTGTTTGTTTATTTGCTTTCGAGAGTGTTTTCTTTGCAGCTTTGAACTCAGATTCCCGGGTTTAGCTGGGCTGAGCCTTGTGTTTGAGCATCGGGATAGAACAATTCTGCCACCGAACTCGAAACAATCAATGTCAAAGAAGCTGTATCGTCAAGAAGTCGATAGCTGTACGTGCTGACTAATACACATGTGCTCGTGCGCTCCCACACATTTTCACAGACCTTTAGCGTCTTTGTGTGGGGTGCAGGGTAAACTCTGTTGTTTCACAGCATCTGGGACCTACATTTGAAATGTAAATGCTACAGTGGCACCTACGTTTGACTTGAGAGGTGTGAAAACCGATAAAGCCTGAATCCTGTGCTTCATCTACACAATAAGACTTTACAATATTTTAGAATTTGTGTGTTACAATATGGAGTCGTCGGACTGTCTATTGAGTGTCTGTGTTGTTTTTTCCCCTTCACAGCCTCAACTGCTGAATGAAGGGACTGGTAATCGCAAGTTCAAATGCACAGAGTGTGGCAAAGCCTTCAAGTACAAGCATCATTTGAAGGAGCACCTTCGCATTCACAGTGGTGAGCAAATATTGCGCTGTCAAATTTGATGTAGAATGTTTTTTTCACATTTTCGATTCATGATCAAATGAGTTGTAGATTATTGTTTTAATTTGGATTTGCTTGCTCGTTGCAGGTGAGAAACCGTACGAGTGCTCCAACTGTAAGAAGCGCTTTTCTCATTCCGGCTCCTACAGCTCTCACATAAGTAGCAAGAAGTGCATTGGCCTTATCTCAATGAATGGACGCGTGCGCCACGGAGTCAACACCAAGGCTGGCTCGTCACCAAACTCTGCAGCATCCTCTCCTGGCAGCCCCGCCTTAGTTCAGCTCCGTCACAAACTAGAGAACGGCAGGTCAATGAGCCTTCAAGACCCTGACATCAAGCCCGAGCCCATGGACTTCAGTGAATATCGGTTCATGATCGCATCTCAACAAGAATACGGCGGCTCGGGACCGTTTCTGAACGGTGGTGGACATGGAGGAAGCCCAGGGATGCAAAGTTCTTCTCAGAACCCGTTGCAACACCTCGGCATTGCGCTGGATTCTCACCCGTTGGGCTACACCGTGTTCGGCAACAACATGAGCGAGGTCCAGAAAGTTCTCCAGATTGTGGACAACACAGTTTGCAGACAGAAGATGGATGGCATTGGTCACAACAGCCCAACCAAGACCATCATTGACTACACACTGGAAAAGGTCAATGAAGCCAAGGCGTGTCTGCAGAGTTTGACGGACGATTCCAAGAGACAGCCTTTAGATATAAAGAAGGAACGCTCTAACCACGCTCTGGATCTTATTCACGAAGACAAAGCACAGGAAAGAGATGCGCAGTACGCACCCTTCTCGTGTCAGTATTGCAAGGAAACCTTTTCTGGCCCCATTCCATTACATCAGCACGAGAGGTATCTCTGCAAGATGAACGAAGAAATCAAAGCGGTTCTCAAACCCAACAACGCTCTAGCCAGCAGTCGGAGGGGGCTTTTTGGCTCAGAGCACACGGCCGGCGTGACATTATCTCTGGAGAGGAACTCCTCAAGTCCAGTCAACCCCTACAAGGATCACATGTCCGTGCTAAAAGCTTACCTCGCCATGAACTCCGAGCCCAACTCGGAGGAAATGAGAAAGATCTCCATGGCGGTGGGGCTTCCTCAGGAGTTTGTCAAAGATTGGTTTGCACAGTGGAAAGCTCAGTCCAACCACAGTCTGTCAAGGAAACGCTCTCCTCCACCAGAGCAAAGCGGAGACCTCCACCATGGCAGTTTAGGCAGAGAACGAGCGTTTGCACAGTCACCAGATTCTCTAGGTCAATATTGTGACTCGACCGGGGAAATACAAGATGCAAGCAACGGCAATTTAGGGCACAAATTTTCCAAAACACAGTTTGCAGGGATAAGACAGACCAACGAAAAGCCACTTGACTCTGTGGACCACTTGAGAGGTGAGACACCATCACCTTTGAATCTATCCTCGTCCTCTTCCAAGCACTCTCACAGCAGTTCCTACACCCCCAACAGTCTCGCCTCCGAGGACGCACACGGGGAACCGTTGGACTTGTCCTTGCCAAAGCAAGTCTCCAAGACAGAGAGGCGACCCAAACCAAATGGGTTTTCTGTAGACCACAGTGGTGACTTCTCTGCACGTGAACCGGGCACAGAGCCATTGAATCTGGCCCACATCAAGAAGGAGTTCAACGGACCTGGCAGTTTAGGCAATGAGAGTCAGCTTGAGAAAAGCCCAAGTCCCATCTTTAGCATAAACCCATTCGGTGGTGGACACATGTACACTTCCCTTCCGCCTCATGGAGCATTCCCTCCACCTACGTTCATGTCTCCTGCTCAGGCCAGCATTCCAGGACTAAGGCCTTACCCAGGGTTAGATCCGATGAGCTTCTTGCCACACATGGCTTACACATACGCAGCAGGGGCAGCCACATTTGCCGAGATTCAACAACGACGAAAGTACCAACGGAAACCAGGCTTCCAGGTGAACTGCATTTATGAATCATTGCTTCACAGGTCATAATGTTATTGAATTTCTGAGTGCAATGGTGACTTTTGTCTTTGCAATGATGATTACATTTACATATTTTTGTATATTTCAGTTTAAAAAATTTTCACTTTAATTTTCATCGCTTGAGTGACTCATGAAGGATTAATATATTGATCTTAAACTAATTTCTCAAGTTGTGACTTAAAGCCAACAAAAAACTCCTAACGTGACCCAAATGCGATTGTTTTCTGACTTTTGCTACAACACATTAAAAGTGGTATGATAAAAAAAATATCTCGAACGATGGAAAATAAAGATCTCTAAATTGTCTTCACCCTTGGGTAATCTAGCCTGTAGAGAACCACGAGTCGTGGAAAGAGTCTTGGGTCTTTCAACAATTTGTCCTGCCTTGAAAATGGAGGAAACTTCCTAAAGTCTTGCGTATCAAGCCATATGTCACTCTTTTTTGGCGATAAAGGCCTTACAGGTTAGGGAGATAAGCTCTGTCCAGACTTGGGATCACACATGGGGCAGGGGCTGTCTCTTCCTGGGTGACAGGTTAGGATTAGGGGCAACGTGTCTGAAGTCTGTTGTGTTTCCAGGGGGAGTTACTGGACAGCGCAGGAGACTATCTGTCAGGGCTAGAGGACCTGACAGACAGCGAGTCGCTGCTCGCCCGGAAGAAGATTAAGAAGACTGAAAGTGGTATGTACGCGTGTGACTTGTGCGACAAAACATTCCAGAAGACCAGTTCCCTCCTAAGACACAAATATGAACACACAGGTATATCACATTTAGACAACTCTTTTATTTTTACCCTCGTCCATTACCCCACAAGTACCCCCTTTTACCACACTGTGTTTTTTTTTTCTTCATTCCTTTCCTATTTTTTCCATGACTTCTTTCTGTCCTTTGCCATATTTTTGTTGTACATTTCAGATCCATTTTGAAAGGCATAATCTTTTTCCCTCCCTTTGACAGGCTCAAATGACAAAGCCTTTCGATTTAGCAGACGATAAAAACCGGGACAAAAACAAGTATCGTTTAGTTTGAAAGGCCAGATGCACAAATAGTCTCCCAGTGCTGAGCTTGGTCCAGGGAGCGTGAGTTTTACATCGATTGAAAACGGAGCGTTTGAAATATACGTTTGCTGGCACGCCACCTGCCTGCGTTGCCATTCTCTATTATGGTGGGAGCGCCGCATCAGGGGGACTCCTCTCTTTCACTTGCTTGCATCATCCTCACTTACATTCTTTAGTTGGAATGCACAGAGGAATCTGCAGTCCCGTCTATTTTTGAACTTGATGAGGGGAGGTGGGGAAGGGGACCATCTCAAGTATGGCTGCTATGGAAGGTGTCGCAGGCATGCCGGAGCTATTCATGGCCAAGAATATAGTACATCTGTTCATGCGCTTGGCACTGATGGTGAACGCGTGGGTTTTTATGGCAAGTGTGTTACTTGTGGAACTAGAGAATGCCAAATGGCGAGTCCTTCCTACTCGACTGATTAAACTAGAACTCGTTGCAGTCGAGCATCCGCCGTCTGTGGTGTGCAGACCTAGACAAGACCTAGACACACCGTCACACAGCAGACGTCTTGTTCAAGCCGTGTTTAAATTGGACACATGATGTCATAGAGCTTGCTTTCACCTTGTGCGGCATGGAGCGATAATCATCTGATCTTCTAGGCTGCGTTCAGAACAGTCACAGACGCTCTCAGAATAGCACGTCGGTACCGTGGCTTCCCCTCATCGTCCGAAATAAACCGGGCAGTTTGGCAAGTCAAGACAAGAAATCCCGAATAAGACAGTGTCCGAAACAAAAACCGAAGCGTGAAAGCAAAAGTCTGGAGGGAGTAGTGTATAATTTTCTACCCTGCGTTTGCCTATACGTATATTTACAGCTTAAATCCTATTTCTGTGTATGTGTGTAGAACCTGTAGAGGACTAGTTCTAACCCCGCCTGCTCCTCTCCACTTGTGTGTCCGCAGGAAAGCGTCCCCACCAGTGCCAGATATGCAAGAAGGCCTTCAAACATAAGCACCACCTCATCGAGCACTCGCGCCTCCATTCCGGTGAAAAACCCTACCAGTGTGACAAGTGCGGCAAGCGCTTCTCCCACTCCGGCTCCTACTCGCAGCATATGAACCACCGCTACTCCTACTGCAAGCGGGAGGCGGAGGAGCGCGAGGCGGCCAAGCAGGACGTCCACGAGAACGGAGGACCGCTGGGACCCACCGAGCTCCTCATGCACCGGGCCTACCTACAAGGACTGGGACCCTTGGGCTTTTCCGATCTGGAGGACCAGGCCGAGGACATCACGCGAGAAGGCACCATCCTGAGGGATGGAAGCGAGGGGGGGAGCACGGAAGGGACTTTTCCGGAAGTGACCGACAGGAAGGAGACAGTGTTGCCAAAGGAAGAGGAAACGGAGGCAGGGGAGCGGAGATTTACCAGCCCGAGCCCAGGTGGGATGGCAAAACTTGCAAAGGAGGATGGGTTGTCGGGTGGGACTGAGGACGAGAGCTTAGACGACAGGAAATTGGCAGGCAAAAGAAACCCTGATGGCAAGAACGAGGATGCTGATTAACTACTGCTTTTCGGATTAAGCTTCCTGCGTTCGTCGCTTTCTTCTTCCTATAAGCTTGCATCGCGCCCTTCTTCCACCCCGCGTGGAGGGACTTTGAGCCAGATTCATATTTGTACCACACTGCCATGTATTTGCCATCTGAGCATGTGCCTGAAGCTGTCACCATCGACGAGATGCGAAACTACAAAACCAGGCGTCTGTAACTAGGTTGGATCATAAAGGAATTCATATTATGCAAAAATCAACGTGGACGACGATTGTCAAACGAAAAGAAGTGAAACGGACTCTTAAACGTGCAGTGTTTTCGGACAGGTAGCGGTGCGGTGCTGATTTCCATCCGACTCCCTCCTCGTCTCTCGTTGTGGTTGTAGCACAAGCCTGGAAATTGCACTCTGGAAACGTACTAGAAGGAAAAGTTAAAAAAAAAAAAAAAAATACAACAAATGAACAGACAAAAAAACAACGATGACAAAAAAGATACATTGCCTATGTGTACCTTTACTGCGCTTGAAGACGCAGTAGTGTGTCAGTGTTATAATTGGTCTATCACTTACTGTGATACCCCGGGTTTACCTTTCTCTTCCTGACCAGCCACGACATGTTGGCGGTCTCACCCTGGCTTTTCCAGAAAGGACTTTAACCTACACGATTCTTAAACGTACAAAGTCTTAAAGCCGGCCCGGGGTGAATGGGAATAGTCTGGGAGACTGTAATGATGAAGGCCCGTTGTATGAGACCTCGTCAATACCCCTGTGTTTTGGTTTTTTTTTTTTTCGTTTGAAAAAAGCCTTATATGCAAAATAAACCCTTTCACCCGTGTTTTCTGCAAGTGCCATCCTCGTACAGTAACAAGCGGAGTCAGCTCGTGTTCTCTTTGCACCTGCTTTAGTATTAAATGAATATTTCACCTTGTTGTTTGAAATACCTACGTCAGTATTAGTATATCTAGACGGCAGTTGTTTAGTTTACATATTGTTTGTGCAATTTTATTTTTGAAAATCATCTGTCAGTATTATCTCGGCTTGGTATTGTTCTTTTTTTTTTGGTTGTTGTTCAATACAAAACTCGTTTTTTATTTTCCTTTTTTTTTGTTTTCTTTTAAACTACCATTTTATTTATGTGAGTCATTTTATATTTCCTAATTATATTTATTTCATACTGTAGTGTACAGTATTATAGTTCCTTGATATAGATATATTTTAGTAAATGATGATCCTTACAAGTGGAGCAAATTTTACGTAAAGAGAGCATTTATTGTATCAGGAGCAGTTTCTGTGAATTGCTCTTCATACTACACTTATCTGATGAAGGAGAATTTACAATTTGGGAACTTTTGATACAACATTGTGAAAACACTGTATTTTTGACTGAAAGGAAACAGATTCCACTTTATTCATCTTGTTTGTTTCTGTTGTTGTTTCTTTCTCTCTTTATTTGTTTCCTTTTTAGCTGAATAAATGAGTGACGGGGGGGCGGGACTTGTGGTTGTTGGGACTTTTTTTTTTAATGTCTGTCGAAATATAATTTAATTTTTCATTTGTAATTTCTCTTGAAAATGATCTTGCTCGAATAAATGTAGCCCAACTTAATTTTCAAAGTGTCTTCCGCTTGTCCATTAATGGCTCGTTGGAGTTGCTCCACACACGTGACCGGCTTTTTACGAAGTTTGATCGAAAATCGCACTTTGGAATTCGCCGTATCATTCGCCGCGCTATCTTTTAATTAATTACTGGAACCTTTTTACCTTTTGATGTGCATTACACATTGCACTATAATCCACCTTATCGAGGCCCGCGCAGTGTGATAGCCTTCCATTAGTCTCTTTGAAGCTGAGTGATGTCGGGTTGCGCTAAATTAACATCAGCTGCAGGCCGCCAAACCCACTGTGAAGTCTTAGCGGCGGAACTCGGAGGACTTCCATTAACCATGACCTTGCTAATTTTCTCAACTCACATACTCATCTCAAGTTTAATTTTTCAAGGAACTATTGGAGATATTTTCCCCCTGCAGGGATGTGCAGTTCATTTCATTCCAGAAGTAACTACTGTGCAAAGGAGCCTTGTCAAATCGAGCAGCGACACACACACACACACACACACGGCTCCTCGGCAAATTTTTGTTGATGGAGAACGTTTGAATTTGAAAAGTCAATCAATGTGCAAGTACGGAGATCAAAACTGACTGCGTCGTCTGAGATGTGCAATGCGTTTCGCAAGAGATGGTGACTAAAGTGGATTTCAAAGCCAGCAGAAACATCACGGATGTGAAACCACTGCTGGTCAACCACAGCTGGACCATTATTACCTGTGAGGTCTCGTGACTGGCCTGCTGAGCACACACACACACACATACACACACACACACACACACACACGCATACACACACACACACACACACGCGCATACACACACACGCACATACACACACACGCACACACACACGCACATACACACACACACACGCACACACACACACACACGCATACACACACGCACACACACGCACACGCACATACACACACACATACACACACATGCATACACACACTGTTTATTTGTGTATTTTTGTAAATATTATGAATATTTATGCACATTTATTTATTTACATTTACAATTTATTATTTACAAGTCAGCACTTCTGTAATGGAGATTCTGTAATAAGTGCGTTATGAATACAATTTATTATTAGAGTGAAAACAATAATCACAGATGAAGCTCAAAAACAAACAAACAAACAAACAAACCATAATATATTAAGTGCATTTTGTTAAACAACACATTTTCTTTCATGTAATTGTGAAAATATCACAGTCAATAAACACGTAAATACACAAACCCGTGAAATATGCACATTTCAACACAACACATTTGTTGTTAACACAACAATTTCCCTATAAATAATGAAACTGAACAATACATTTTTTTTTTTTTTGAAAAACCTTTATTTAAGCCAGGAGATCATACAAAGAGACAAACGAACAGCAAAAATACAACACACAATACAAAACAGGTCAAATAAAAAGTATGTCATAAATAATCACAGATTTTAATCACAGATAATTACAGAACTCAAACTGAATACATTAAATCCTTCGGCTGATGCTTTTTGACGTCTGTGTTCTGCTCATGCGCAATGAAACGATGTGTAATAGTTCCTCCTGTAGAAGCTCCGTTCTAAACCCGATCGCGGCGCGCGTGCGCGGAAGCCCCTCAGTGCGCGTGCGTGCGCGGAGGGCGAAGAACGCCTCGGCATTGGACAGCGTCATTCCGACGAGTGACGCAATGACGCACGACGCTCCGGACTAACAGGAAGAGGTACGAACGAATCAAGCGTGTGAATATTTCACTCGCGCGCGGTTTAAAGTGTTTTTGGTTGTTTAGTGAAATATGGCGGTTTGTTGTTCTCACACTTAAAAACATCTGCTTTACCCGATGCCAACTACTGTGCGGACGGAAGTTTTTTAGTGATCGCGTGGCTCGGCGACTGATGTCAATGTTTATTGTTATTTTTAGGGATGTTAAAGTAATGTAGTAATAACAACAGCAGCTATAACACTAAAACTAATATTATTACTAT
>MU204278.1:574917-588177 GCA_017309775.1 Paedocypris sp. Pulau Singkep
ACACACACACACACACACACACACACACACACACACACACACACACACCTCATGCTGATTAATTAAGAAAAAAAAAAAAACCGTCATGCTGATTAAGCATCAGTGATTGGCTGACCAGTAGGTGCGTGGTGAGCACATCTTCAACAGGGAAAGGTTCATCTTTTCTACGATGCCACTACACGGTCGTGTTAGACTGGTGGAGGAGACTGGCACCAGTGAGCCGGGATCTTTTTTGTCTGTTTCTTCTCCAAGAAGTTATTGAAGCATCAGCTGATTTTGTGGATAGGGGGTGTTATTAATTTGCTTGGTGTTTCTTCTAATTGATATGGGTGTGGCCAAATTGTGTTCAGGTGATGGCAATATCCTGTTTTCTATTTAAAGGAGGGGAAGTAACTGTAAGAAGGTGATAGGGAGTTTTAGGCAAGAAGTCTTGTATTCTTGTTTTTCCACTTGTTTGAAATAATAGGGAATTTAGAGGGTTTTCTCAGAGCTTCGTTTGGTTGTTATCTTTCGTGGTGAAACGTTCAAGTTCATTTTAATTTATATAGTGCTTTTCTTAGTCAAAGACGCTATGTGAAAAAGTCTTTAAAAAGAAAAATGTCGATTATTTATATGAGTTAAAAAAAAAAAAAAGAGTCAGTTAAAAAGTAAAAAATATGTCTATTGTTGTTGTTCAGACTATGGGCTATGAGCAGAAGAGCAAGCTAGAGCTCAATTTGTGTGATCACACTACAGGTCGTAACAATAGTCATAGCCATTATCTTAAAATGCAACAAACTGCTATCTTTACATTACATGCGCTTTGAGGCCGTTGTGACTGTGTAAAGCGCTCAACAAATGCACTGAACTTCAACATTGAAGGCGCTGACTGCTTCAGATCCAGATCTTACTTTACTTTACTTTACAATCATTCGGCAGATGCTTTTATCCAAAGCGACTTACAAAGAGAGGAGCAAGTGAAGCAGTGTGTCTACACTAGGCTACAGTAGATGTACAGTAGAAAACCGAGGTCTCACTTTACTCTTCACTACACTACTACACTTCACTTTACTCCTCCACAAGAGGAGGAGAATCCTTATAGCTATTATCACTCCCAGTCTAACAGCCGGTCGTATCACTGTGCGTGTGCGGAGTGAGTCCAAAATCATAGTGCTTTTCTTAAACGTGGAGAAGGTTGTAGACTTTCTCACAGGAACAGGTCAATTGTTCCACCAGACAGAACGAGAGAAGAAAGATCCAGATCTCCTGTGTCTCCAGACGAGTCAGAGAAGTGAAACCATGTTCTCGTTTGGCCTTGTCGTCCGTGTTCCTCCTCAGGAAAGTGTTGTCTCACTGCGCCGAGCCGTTTAATTCCCTGCGAAGCGATAAAGAATCAGGTTAAACTCTTCAATTCAGGCGCGTGATTAGCGCGGCTGTCGCTCCGCTGGCTTGCTCTCCGTCAGCGCGGTGATTAGCATGTAAGCGCTAGCTGGTAATTACAGAGCAGCTTCCTTTCCTTTAATGATTACCGCTCACACAAAGCCCGGCGAGGTGAACGAGGACGCGACTCGCTCCATTAGCAGACAGAACAGACGTTTGGATGGGCTGAAATTTTAATTCGTGGAAAATGGGAACTTGCGGTGGCTTTTCCAGCGTGAGATCAAAGGCTGTTCTGAATGGGACTTTGTGCTGCGGGTGTGTGTGCGGAACCTTCTGGAAGTGGCCGTGTCAGTCTCAGACGTCCCATTTCAACGCTTTCAGGAACGGGCATGGCGAGGCTTAGCCGCGGTTTAGTCGATTGAGATGCCGCTGAAGAGTGTGTGACTCTCGTTAAACCGCTTCGTTAACAGTCATTGTGCTCGCGCGGCTTCTACACAGACGCTGAAGTCCTGGCGTGATCATGTAGGACGACCATGTTTCGATTTCCGAAAAAGAGGAGCACTGGCCTCCAGACTCATGCAGACAGGCTTCTCCGAGGTTATACGCTTCAATGGTGCAAAACTAGCGTCTGTAATAAAAACATTTAATCTGTAAAAAATGTTTCTGTAACAAAATAATAGCCCTAGACTCTGTTCTAGTAAGTAAATACATAATAAATGATTTGATTAATTAATTATTAATATGAAATAGTGTTTTACAATTAAGCTCTTCTTTCATAAAATCCAGCTTCAACAATATATAGTATATCTATATATACAGTACATATAATAATAACAACGGTAATATCCATCCGTCCATGAGCAATAGTAGTGAGATGTTTTTATACGACAGATAATTTCATAATATAAAAGTTATAATATAGAAGTATAGTTTCAAAGAGCCACTGAAGAGCCGAAAGTTCTGGCTAAGTGGAAAGTAATCGAAATAATCAACCTAAAAAAATGCCAACAACTATAAGTTATGAATTTAAATTTCGATAATTTTTCGATGAATCGTCCAGCCCCAGTTAGAAGAATCAAACGCCCCATCACTAACACACACACACACACACACCTCGTGCTGATTACGACTGTTAGTGAAGCGTGTAGCTGTGTTTGCGCAGACGGGAGAAGATGCTGATGAGACTGAGATGCTCGTCTCTCCATCATCAGCTCCAGCGGCGTTCCACATGACTCGCCAGGAGAAAAGCATGTTGTGTGTGTGTGTGTGTGTGTGTGTTGGGTCGCGGCTTGTCCTCCTGTAGTTTCACAGCTCGAGTCTAATTTCAAGTGATGAGGCGCGGCCGGGCTCTGCTGTGTGGGAGTAGATAATCGGATGTTTCTTTCTGGCTGAATTAGCCCTGCAGAAAGAGCACATCACTGCTCGGCCTCCTCCTGTCCATCGCGCGCACACACGCACACACACGCACACACACGCGATGCCCGGGGCCGTGAGGGCGAGGTGTTGCGGGCTGGCCACACGCTCCAGTGCGCCGTGTTTCTGGGTGCTCGTCAGTGGGCGGAGCCACTGTGTTTCGAGAAGTGAAGGAAGTTCTGTATTTCATCTGGAATGATTCGGATTAGAGGAGGTTCCGTCTCCTGCGGGTAGCGGCGTGCCGGAGTTGGTTCGGAGCTGATGCCACCCTGAGCCGATCAATGATTATTAGGGGTGGCACGAGACACTAGGTTCACGAGAACCAGACCAGGCCAGATTTAGAAAAAAATCTTTGATAAAATATAAGGAGAGCAGTATTTCATCTGTATTTTATTGAACTAAAACCTTCAAAACTGTTGATGCATTTTCATCAGTCGCATGCAGTGATAGCCAGATAAACAACATAATATTGATCGTACAAAATAACATGATGTCATGCCATTGCCAGGCAAGTAATTTCACAAAAAATGTAAATCGTCAATGGTAAAAAAAAAAAATCCATTAAGCGCAGACATTAAACACACTATTTATGGACAAATACAAGTCTTCCAGTAACTTGCATAGAATGGTGGAATCATTTTGGCATCAAGTTCAACTCGACATCAAAGAACTTCATTATGATTAAATTCACTGTGTTCATTTTAGCTCTAAAAACCACATTTATTGAAAGCGAGAAGCAACAGATCAGTCACACCCCTATTGATTATGGCTTGATAAGTCGATCAGGGCGTGTGTGTGTGTGTGTGCGCATAAACAATTAAATCCATACAATTGAGTTTTAATAGACTGAGCACATGATGTCATGATAGGGCGGGGCGATTATGCCAGAAATCCAAATCTCGATAAATTGAGCAGTTTAACTCGATTACGATTAATGGACGATTATTTTATTTCTTTATAGCCCTCGTAGTTCACTGACAAGTTTTGTACAAAAAATATGCTCACGTTTTAAAAAAGTGAGAGATTTTTAATAAAGTGTATATTACTTCGTTTTAAAACAATTGAAGGAAACGCACAAATATCTTCTATATGATTTGTTTATTGAACATCCACAACTAAAATTAAAGCACACAATGCTTAAATCATACAGTCACTTTGTTCTGGTCAAAAAAAACTAAAAGTAAACAAGTTGCACATTTGGAAGCAAAGTACACAACTTTAAGTATTTTTATTTACATCAAAAATGTGCAGTTCTCTGCTCAAGAAAATTCACGCTGGTATATCCTGTGCATTTCTTGAATCTTCTGTAAACCAATATTTAAACGTGTAATTTGTTAAATATGTTAACGTAAACAGATTTTTGTATTGTTGAATGAAAACCGAACTCTGTTAAACAGTTGCATGAAATGATCTTTGAACTTGTCATGTCAGCATATAGAAATGAATTTGCTCTTCAGTTCTTACTAAGACACGTGTGGAAACCTACAATAGTTTCTTCAGTACTCGTTCTGAAATTCCGCTGTGACGAGGAGATACACAGTTTTGCGCATCGCAACTGTTGTTCTGAAACGTCGACACTTGACTTTCTTCTGTCTCACTTCCTTAAGCCAAAAAGTGAAAATCCGTCTGCCTCGGATCCAATTATTTAAAGAAGTAAAATAGAGGACACAGCACACACGCGCACCGCTGCATACTTTCTTGATTGCTCCTGACTTGAGATATGGAAAAATGATATTGTTATAATTATATATGCGCATATTTGAAATATTTCGGAAATATTTGTGTAAATACTGTATATTCTTCCTCTACTGCTAGGAGTTGAGTTGGTGAAAGAGAATCTCAGTTTTCATGAAAATTCAAGCGATACTTCACGTGAAAATGAAGGGTCCGCTGAAATGGTGTTTTATTCGTTTTAATGTTTTTTATTTTTTAACCAGTGGTTCTGTCCGAAGCCGACCAATTGGCTCTTCATAGGCAAAATGTTCTTTTTTGATTCTAATAAAATGCACTTTTCAGGGTTTTTTTTTTCTCTTTTCAGAAAAATAAAAAACAGACCGAGTCAAACAAACTTGAGGTGAGAAATATCTACACACACACTTGCTGTTTTCTCCTTACAGATTAAAGTCCTGCAAGAAGGTTCTGCTTTCTTCTCAGAAACAGAAATTTCTCAATAACATGGAAATGATGTGAGGGGAATTTTAGGCTATTCTAATAGGTTTTCCATTTTAGTCATAGATATTATTCACTTGTTATTTATGTGTTATTCAATATGAACAATTATTCATATTGTTTATTAATAGTTCATTAATATTCTGTTTTTTTTTTTTTTATAACACGTTAGAGCTGATCATGATTTCGATTCTACCCTTTCACGAGCTTAATTCAGCATTTATACAATTCTGCCAAACTCTGATCTACGACCAGCGGTTTCTGTCAGACCGCTCGTCCACTCGCACACACGCATCGAGCAAAACTCATCATCATCATCATCATCATCGTGCTCAATCATTTAAATATTAAGTGACTGTAAAGTAAAGAGGACAAAAGTATTAGCCCCGCCTACAAAATGATCATAGCTTGACAAGTATTTCTTTAAACAGAGCTAATAATTTTGTCCTCAACTGTACATAATACTGTACCTTGGAATGATTACAGTACATGTTTCATTCAATGTATTTAATTTTGAAGTATTATAAGAAATACGTGTTATTATATTGCTTTTTGACAACCTGATTTCCAAATACAAATACAAATTACAAATGAATTTATAAAATAATAAAATATCCAGAAAGAATCGTGAAATCAATTGAAAAAATTGTGAAATCTCACTTTATCCAGAATGGTGCAGCTCTATAACACGTATCTGATGATGGTCTTGTGTTCTGCCAGGAAGCGGATCAGTGTGTCCATGTCTGTGCTGTTACTCGAGCCTTTCTACGGCGGCTCGCACAAGCAACTGCTCGATCTGCTGCAGGAAAACATCGCAGGCTGTGTCAAAATCACTTTGCCCGCAAAGAAATGGCACTGGAGAGCCCGAACGTCTGCCTTGTTCTTCATGGAGTTGGTCCCGGCGAGCTCCTCGTACAGGTCAGTGCAGGAGCATCACGCGCATCAGGAAGCGTGTCCCGTCTCACATGCAGTCCCAACCAAGAGGAAAGAATGTCCAGTGTGTGTGTGTGTGTGTGTGTGTGTGGGCGAGCCTCTTCACACACACACACACACACACTCGTTTTACATAAAGTATTTTATATCTCAAATATGTGTGTATTGTTTTTGTTTTTAGTAGTTTTTACAGATGAAATGAAAACGAAACCAAAAATAAATAAATAAATGTTACTATTCACAATCATTTTTTATTTCTTCTGGATCTTTAACCCTCCTGTTATGTTCGTTTCAGAGGAACATCAATAATGTTAGTGGGTCAATTTGACCCGAGGGACTTTTATTATGCAAATAAGTGTCAGAAACAACAAAATTCCCCACACAGTGTGTGTGTGTGTGTGTGTGAGAGAGAGAGAGATTATGTTGTTGCAAAGAAACAAATAGTCTTTGATCTTTCTTACTCTTTTTAGCACAAGTTTCAAAGTGAAAAAATACTTTTTTAATTTTGTAAACTTTTAACACTGGTCAATTTAACCCCTACACAACCTTTGTAACATAAACATCTAGTGTGGTGTTACAAATATGTCAACTGAATCGTTTTATTTTTACATGATAATTACACCAAATAAGACAAGCAGGAGAAGTTTACATAATATAGGGTTAAGGACTATTTTCTTTATTTCTACTTGTGTCATCGTGACTTAGGATGGAAGCGAGAGCGATATGCATTTTATTGAAATATTATTCATCATATTTCTGAAAAGTATAAATATAAACGTGTATATCTGAAGGAAGATTTTACTTTTGTGTATATCTGAAGGAAGAGTTTTTGCAGCCGTTCTATAAATAGCATAATTGTAACGTTTGGAACTTTTACAGTAAAGGCCTCAGGAATAGATTTGCTTTGTCAGTGCAACTTTCCAAAGCCGCTGAACAGATTGTGAGACGAGATCTTCGGGGATTTCCTCACAGGTAGGTGGATGGGGGAAACCCTGAACCTGATGGTGCTCGCTTGACCTTTAGTGTGTGTGTGTGTGTGGAGCAGAGCAAACCTGACACACACACACACTTCACACTCGCTCGTGCTGGAAAGTGTGGGCGACACTTGCGATCACACGGCAGCAGAACGGAGTCGACTTGCCAGATGAAGGTGACCTGAGGAAGAGCCTGGTCACATGACTTCATTCCGGTTAGTTAGACGAACGTTTTCCTTCTAAAACTCGTTTTCGACCTGTTGCTTGTCCTTGATCCTCATGGTGGCCACCTCGTCAGTGTTCATTTTGACATTGATTTTTTTTCATTTAGTTTTAGTCCCAATTCAGTCGTCTTAATTTTTTTTTGTTTCAGTCTAATTTTAGTCGGCTAAAGAACACATGGACGAAAATATAGGTGCTGTATATTCTAAATGTTTATTAAAGAAATTAAATGTCTAAGGAATCTGAATACGCAGTTAACTATGAACATATAAAATATATAGAAAGATCTTACTTATTTAGAAAAACCTTACTTATTTTTCTTGAACTTATCTTTATGAACTTTTCTATCCAAAGAAATGTATTATCATGAATGGAACCTCAACAAAGAGAACATGTAATACAGTAAAGTAAAATTAATTATAATTCCATCACATTTATAAGTAACAAATGGTTGCAGGGTGAAAAAACAAATCTGCTTCATCAGCTGATGGCAATATCAATAAATGTACCGTATTTTGAATTGTAAATGTAAATGTATGTAACTAAATAGATCCTTTCCTAACCTATATTTTAACACGGCAGCATCTTTGCTGGATAAAACTTATTATATCTGCTAAAGAGGAAGTAGCATATTCTTCTTTGCATTTATTTTGCCTCAGTTTTGATTACACCTAGCGGTGTAAAGAAATCTGCAGAATAGCCGCATAGTTCAAAACCTGTGAAAAAAGTAGCGGCTTATAGTCCAGAAAACACGGTAGTTATAGTTTTCGTCCCTCAGCGGAGTTTTTTTATACAGTTCTCGTTTAGTTTTCGTCTGGGAAAAAGAGTCGTTGGCGAAGACGATGTGAAAATATTTCGTCAACACTGCACCTCATCACCCAAACCGTCCTAAAACAAGCACCTCCCATTCCTAGAAAACCCTTCTGCCTCATTGGACAAACAGAAAAAAGTGGCTCTAAAAATAGCGACTCCATCCTCCGCTCTGATTGGCCTGACGGGGCTCCAGAACGCATCGTAATCCCGCCGCCCGGTTAGCGGGGCATCGCTGATCTGAGAGCGTCGTGATTGGCTGTCACACGGCGAGATTAAGAAGCGGCTGCACATTAGCATAACAGGGACTCTTCAGACGTGGTGGCCAGGCCGCGGGCTCCGCACATCAAAGAGGGCGGGGGCGGGGCGGGGTTCATTTAGGGAGACCCGAGCTGAACTTCAAAGGCCTCGTCCCACGGCTCTTAGCAAACACTGGGCCAACGTCTCCAATGGTCCTCAACGCTGTGACGTCTTGAAGAAGCAAGCGTCTGTTAACCTCGATGAAGCCTCGCTCTTCTCCGTGTGTTACTGCTTTTGATTTTTTTTAGGCTGCTTTCATACGTTGTGCGCTTTGAGACAGTTGAAACGCCTTACAAATACTCATATTTGTCACAAAATCACCTCCTCACCGTTCTGACTCCGCCCCTTGATTCAGTTTCCTCGCTGCGCACCTGTTCCATGTCTGGTTATGGACACTATATGTACTCTTGTGTTTGCCTCGTCTCTTGTCTGCTCTCGTCAGTGTATACTTATGTTCACGTCTCTGTGTCCTTGTGTTGGACCGACAGACCGCTGCTCCTAATCCTCCAGAGTGTTTCCCCGAGTCGTGTTTTCCAGTCTCCGTGTTCAGTGTCTGTGCCCGTTAAACCGTCTGTAATCACTTTCCCTGTGTTTGGAATCCTACGTCACTCACGCTCCTCTTCGAGGACGTGAGTGTGACTATATTATTATTATTATTATTATTATTATTATACCTGACTTTTTTTTGTTGGATTGAGTCGCACCAGAGTTGGTTTCCCTGTTTGGTACAGTTGGTTCGGACAGTGTGAAAGCGACAATCCTACTCTGATCCGCACCAAAAGCGTATCACACAACAGAGGTGTAAAGTACTTGAGTAAATGTACTTTGTTACTTTACTTAAGTATGTTTTTGGCTACTTCATACTTGTGCTGAGTATCAAAAATATAAGCAACTTTTACTCTCTACTCCACTGATATTCTGATTGAGTAGCTGTACTTTTCACCACACTACTTTTGAATTGACACTTACCGTTACTCGTTACATTTTGATGACATTTTTATTGACAAGCAATAACCACTGTGACATGACTATATTTTAGCCTAATTTTTTTGGTGCAACGTAAATAAATGTAATGTCTATTGAAGGCAATGACTTAAATTACTTCAGTAGAATCACACCAAATCAGCTCGGAATTTATTTATTGTTTTTTTTACACGTTTGGTTGAGACTGACTTTTTATATATTTTGTTTTACCATTATTGAAACATTTATTAGAAAATAAAACCCCATGAATAGAGGTTTTTTCACTTTTATTTGTTTTATTTTAGCCTAAATTCAGTATAAATGTGTGTAGTTTAATATAGCCACTATAAGTCAGCGCAGTCGTCTCTCCAGACTAAATAACCGCATGTTGTCTATTCACTGTATTTATGGAATTTACCCGCAATTCTGATTCGTTGAAAAGCAGTTTAGGGAATATTAAAAGGACACACCTGGCCAATGAGTGACGTGGATGCTGTCACGTGACTGAATTTCAGTTTGGTTCGGATGAGAGCGAAAAGTGTGTGTGAACAGAGAGTAAAATTCCGGTTGTTTCTCCGCAGGGTTTTGTTCACCAGCTCCGTTCTCAATCTGGCCGAGCTGGTGGCTCTGAGACCCGACCTCGCCCGTCTGAAGAAGGTTCTCTACTTCCACGAGAACCAGCTGGTCTATCCCGTCCGCAAGGTCCAGGAGCGGGACTTTCAGTACGGCTATAACCAGATACTGTCATGGTAGGTGCACGGCGCTTCGTGTTTAATCATGTGACTCAGGAAACTAATAATGGACAAATAAAAGAGCGAAGAGTACGAGCGGTTCTCGCCGCGTTTGCAGAAGAGTCCACGATTCAGTAAGAGTGTGACGAGACACTTCCCACAAGATGAGACCAGATCAAATAAAATAAAATCAGAAATCACTAAATAAAAAATCTCTGGTAAATTACATGGAGAGCAATAATATTTTATTTAACTAAAACGTTGAAAAACTGTCGATACATGTGAACCCTGCAAAAAATGATGCCTTAAATTGCCAAGTAGTTTCACTGAATATATACAATTATTGTCAAGTGTGTAAATAAAAAGACACATTTTCCATTAGGCGCAGGCAATAAACACACTATTTTTAGACAGAGACGAGTCTTCCAGTAACTTGCAAAGAATGCGAGTAGAATCAATTTGCCTGCAAGTTCAACTCAACATCAATGTACTTGATTATGATTAAGTTCACTGTGTTCATTTTAGCTCTAAAACCCCCAAATCCTGTATTATAAGTTACACTGCAGAACATAACACTAGTTTATTATTCGTCTTATTACAGTTAAGAAAAAGAAAATACACAATATTTTGACTCGAATATTTAGCTCTTGAACAATAAAGTGACCGAATCATTCCGAGTCATTCGTGCATTTTGTTCATTTGTTTTCTATCGACTGTGCATAAACTAATATTGACAGTCGACTAGACAGACAACGACACATATCCAATCACTATTACAAATCACAACTTGGTTTATGTTTGTTTTCGCATAATATCTTTTTTTAATTTTAATTAAAGTGGAAAAAAAAGTGAAGTGATGGCAATTAAATGGCAACGTTTCATTTTGTTTGTACTTGGGCACTTAAATATGTATTTTACATAAATATTTCTTATATTATCTTATATTATATATATTTTTAATATTATATGAATATATATTTTACCACAACAGTATGACGCTGAAAAAGCTTGGACATGGACCACGAAAGTGCTTGAAAAGTGTTCGAATTTGACTTTTCACAACAGCATCGTGGACATTAAACGAAACGTTCCGCTTTGGACCCGCCCCTCATTTACATCACACTGGGAACGCCCATATACAGTACAGCCACCGCCCGTCAGCACAGCACACACGCTCTTTCCAACGACGTATTGATTTTTCAACCGAATCGCTCCGGCGTGGTCGTCCTAACATATGTCCGCGTGTCAGTGGGACGAAACAAAGCGGCTTCTCCCTCAAGCACGATCAGAATGTCTGAGACGCCTAGTTTATCACCAGCTCTGTGATTGGTTCATTATGGGAGCCTATAATGGGGCTCTAATTCCCGAGATCTCGATGTTTTTAAAGCCTAATGTCATAATCAATCTCAATGCTTGAGAGAAACGGTTTTAAGAGCCGTAATTGCGACGTATTGCGATTGTTGTCTTGTCGAGGATCACGTCAATAACTCTCTAATGGAGCGCAGTGGCGTGATGGATTCCAGCCATCGGGGTTAATCAGTGTGGCATTTAAAGCGTGTTGTGTTTGTGTAATGCGTGTTGTAATCAGCATGTATGAGATGTTTAATGCGACTGCTGCGTTCGGCTCTTAATAACCGCGATGTTCCCGCGTTCCTTTCGGTTTAAAGTCGCATTGTTTGTAAACTTGCAATTAATAATGGACTCCAGAGGTGTGTAGTACTTGAGTAAATGGACTTTGTTACTTTTCTTATGTTTTTTGCTACTTTGTACTTGTAGTATCAACAATTCACCGTCAAGTTTGATGAAACACATGTAATGTTAAAGTGGTTATTTTGTCAATTGTGTCACTACACAGATCTTCCCTGACTGTACAGTGATATTTGTAAGCATAACATTACTAAGATTAACATGGTAAAAACCACTGTGACGTGACTATATTTGCGCCAATTATTTTGTGTGCGACGTGAATAAATGAATCACTGAAATTATATATTTTGCATAAAGTACAGTTAGCTGTGAGTGTGAATTTTATATCTACTTTTCATTTTTCTTTGCACATTTGAGTGATTGAGACTGACTTTTTGTTGGATCTACTTTGTTCTACCATTTTTAAAACATTGTTATTGTAGTGTTAAATATCGTTTCTGTATTAGAAAACAAAACCTCACGAATAGTTTTCACATACATTTTTTTTTTTGCTTATGTACAGTGCGAGTAAAATACTCAAGTTCTTTTAAAACGTAATACTTTGCTACTTCAAGTCTTTTTGAAGTTGGTGACTTGTTACTTGCAATGGAGTCATTTTTACAGTAAGTACTTTTACTCAAGTATATCTGTCCGGTACTCTTCACACCTCAGATGTGTGTGTTTAACCAGCGTCTGCTTCCGTCTCCAGCCTGGTGGCGGATGTGGTGGTGTTCAACTCTTCCTACAACATGGAGTCCTTCCTCAACTCCATCGGCTCCTTCCTGAAGACCATGCCGGACCACCGACCTCAGAACCTGGACCGCCGCATCAGGACCAAGAGCCGCGTGCTGCACTTCCCGCTCCGCCTCCCTGACGTCACCAGGTCTGTAGCTTCCAGTGCTCCGCGGATCTCTGCATTCGCCGTATAAGACGCACCAACTTTTCACCCTCAGTTTTGGGGAAGAAAAGTGCGTCTTATACGGCGAAAAATACGTTGATCCGCCCTCGGAAGCCGATGCCAGCGTGTTTAACGGCCAGTTGTGTAAGAAAGTGATTAGAAGAGACAGCTTTAATATCCTGCGTGGATCGCTCCAGACCCTTTGTCTTCCCCCGTAGAGGCTCCAGATCGTTTCTGCTGCTGCTGCTGCTGTTTTTAAGAACGTTTTACCACAAAAGATTTTACAATTTTTAACAGAAATCAACATGAAAGAGTTCATCTAATTTGTTGAAGTCATTTTGAAAAGTTGTGTATTTTGTTGCTATTTATCTGATCCAGAAAGTAAAAAGCACTGTATCTGTAAGTGAACAGTACAGTAGATGTTTAGCTAGTCTTTAATATTGATCCGTATTGATTGTGTTATCGATAAGAAGACGCCCAAACATCTCCAGCTCGGTGCGGGACGTCCTGGCACAGTTTTGTCCTGCTTCCTATTAGACGGCCAATCAGCAGCGAGCGCGGTCCTGAAGCAGGCCAACCACATTCCTGATGCCTTCTGATGACGCGCACACTCCTCTTACGCCGAGAGCAGAACATCCAGAAGAACCTTCTCTTTCAGTTTAGATGGAGATCACCTCTTTATTGAAAATCAAGTGAAAATCATTCTTCTCCTCTCTCTCTTAGTGTCTCTGTCTGTCTCTCTTTCTCTCTCTCTCTTTTAGTGTGTCTCTCTTACTCTCTCTCTTACACTTTCTCTCTCTCT
>MU204278.1:588277-598681 GCA_017309775.1 Paedocypris sp. Pulau Singkep
TCTCTCTCTCTCTCTCTCTCTCTCTCTCTCTCTCTCTCTCTCTCTCTCTCTCTCTCTCTCTCTCTCTCTCTCTCTCTCTCTCTCTCTCTCTCTCTCTCTCTCTCTCTCTCTCTCTCTCTCTCTCTCTCTCTCTCTCTCTCTCTCTCTCTCTCTCTCTCTCTCTCTCTCTCTCTCTCTCTCTCTCTCTCTCTCTCATTTACTCTCTTGTGTCTTTCTCTCTGTCTCTCACTCTCTCTTTGCAAATTTAGATTATTTTGTTTTACGTGTATTAACATTACTTTTTTAGTCATCGTTTTATATTTACCTTCTTGTGATTATATTTACCTTCTTGTGACACACACACACACACACACACACACACACACACACACACACGCGCTCTTTATCTAATGCTGCTGGGAGAACTTCAGGTGCCGGTGCTTTTGAGTCTGACTTTATGCGTTTGAAAGCATCTTTGCGTGTGTGCGTGAGTGTGTGTGTGTGTGTGTGTGTGTGAGTGTGTGTGTCGGTATCATGGGCTGGCCGGGCGGTAAGTAAGCCGACACTGAATGACGCAGGACTCTCGCCTACAGTGTTTCTCAGCTCATTTTCAGATGGTAATTCGCCCCGTCCTAAGCAAACTCACTCAGTGTAAGGAAACGATTATGTGCATGGCCGGCCATCCGTCAACACGCCCTGGGTTCTTTTCTCAGCAACCAACTTTGTCCAAACCTTTTAAGAATTTTAAAATGTAAAATTCCGAGACAAACAGAAATGTGTTTGAGGGGAAAAAACAACAACAAATCAGAACAGGCTCTTGTGCTGGTGGCGTGTTGGTTAGAGAGTTTCGCTCATTCTCGCATCGCAATAACTCATCCTTCAGGTTTATTATAACACAGTTTTGTGATGCTATTTTGCTCTATCGAATGTCATAAAACACAAGTGTTTGGCGTGTGTGTGTGTGTGTGTGTGTGTGTGTGAGGTGCAGAGGTGTAAAGTACTTGAGTAAATGGACTTCGTTACTTTACCTAAGTATGTTTTATGCTACTTTGTACTTGTACTGAGTATCATAAATATAAACAACTTTTACTCTCTACTCCACTGCATTAGTGATTGAGTAGCTGTACTTTTATCTCCACTACACTTAAATGGACACTTACCGTTACTTACTAAATTGCGATTGTGCAAGCCGGCATCGATTTATACTGCGGTTAATTTCTTGGGTGAACGTGGTGATATCGCCATCTTTAGGCTGCTGAAGGTACTGGACGCTATTCTTCTTCTTCTTCTTCTTCTTCTTCTTTTTTTATTATTATTATTCTAAGGAAGAGTAACCTCCACGTCTCATCTCACAGAAGAAGACTTCTCCTCTCTCGTGTTCTCTGGATCAGCTTAATCAGGCCACACGTATTAATTGTCTTTCTGCGTATAGCGGTAATTTAATCAGGATTGACCCGTGAGCGGCGACACCCAGCTGAGAGCGGCACCACCGCATCATCCATCACGGCGCCGGTGGTCTCGGGGTGTTTGCGTGAAGCGGCGTGAGCGTCAGGTGACTGCGTCTCTCACACCACAATCCTTCCTCCCATTGTTTCCCAGACCACTGCGATGGGTTTCTGTGGAGATTAACCGCTTTCAGATGTTTGTAGACGCTCCCTCGGCCTGATCCGACTCCGACTGTTCTGCCGCGCAGGAATCTCCGGGCTAGACCGTGTTTATTTAAAAAAAAAAATTGATTTAGTTTTAGTTGTAGTCTTTTGACTGAAACTCTGCTTAGTTTTAGTCCCAATTTAGTCATCTTGATTTTTTTTTTTTTTGTTTTAGTCGACTAAATCCCACCGCATTTTATTCGACTAAATTACAGTATAGATTTAGTCAACGTAAATAAAAGTGCTATATATTCTAAATGTTTCCTAGAGTTGCTATGTCTCAGAAATCTGAATACGTAGTTAACTATGAACATATGAAATATATACAAAGATCTTACTTATTTGGAAAAACATTTCTTTTCCTTGAACTTATCTTTATGGACTTTTCTTTCAATCCAAATAAATGTATTCTCATAAATGAAACCTCAACAAAGAGAAAAATAAATACAGTAAAATAAAATTAATTATAATTGCATCACGTTTTTAAGTAACAAATGGTTACACGGTGATAAAAGAAGTTTGATCAGCTGATGGCGCTTCAGGTGTGTTGTGTTTGCTTCTCCTGCAGCTGAAAGACTCCGTGTTCTGATTGGTTCTCTTTGCGTTTGCACCCGCCTTTCTCCACAAGCTCGGATTATGATTGGACGTCGTCACGAAAGGCATTTTTGTTTCGTTTTTATTCGTTGACGAAAGTGTCAATAAATGTAGTTATAGTTTTTGTCCCTGAGCGGGAGTTTCTATGTAGTTCAGGGGAAAAGTGTCGTTGACAAAGACGATGACGAAAATATTCCGTCAACGAAATTGACACTGGGGCTAGACGGGCTCGGTCAGGTTTTCATTAGCCCATTTAACTCGGCGCAGATAACTGAAGCTACTTTTCAAAGTTGGTGGGGAAAAGCGGGTATTTGGCTGCTTTTTAAAAGCAGTTCAAAGGAATGGACGTGACTGTACGACGGCGCGCCGCCAAACGACTGCCTGGCGGAGCGATTGTGTTACTGAAGCAGATGGCAGGATATCCTGCTGCAGAGATTGTCTCCGAACGGTTCAAAGGGAACGAGTCGGTGGAAATGATGTGCCTCGGTCCCATATCGAAGTAATAAAGCTGCATCAAAGACGCGATTACCTTGTTACATAAAGCAGCAGCGCCGTGGCCCAGGACTGCGTGGCTCGCCGTGTTTCTACCAGGAGAGGGAAGTGGTTTTGAGAGTTTTTGGATCCAGTTTGTCCGGAGTGTCAAACTCATTCTCACCGAGGGTCACATCAGCATAGTGTCTGTCCTCAAAGAGCCCGATGTCACTTATACATGTCATTAAATGTATAGTAAAATAACTTCAACTACTCCTAAATGTTAAATAACTCATTATTTATTATAACTTATTCAAGTGACCATTGTAGTTGCGTAGAAAACCCAAGTTTGCTTGTCGCTCTAACATAAATCCTTTTAAATGTTGTCAGCTTATGAAAACACACATAACTCCATTAATGAAGGATCAAACTGTCCAAGTGAATAAAGAAAAATAACATAAAACTGTGGAAACACTGCCGCGGCTACCGCAGTCAAACGACATTGTGGGAAATTTAGTTTTTGGTCAACGCACGCTCTTCATTTATTTTTTTGCTATTTATTTCTAGACACTCAGGACCTTTCAGCTCTCGTGGGCCACTTTAAACGACATGGCGGGCCACATCTGGCCCCCGGGCCTTGAGTTTGACATGTGTCTCTCCACTGAACGTCCAGAGACGTCGTTGTCGTTACGTAAAAGGTCAGAGATGCGAGTGGTCACGCTCCTCTGATACTCATCCCGCAGATTCTTCTGGATTACTCTTAAGCCTCAACGCCGTGATGAGGAGACGGCCCTTCTTAATCAAACCGCCCCGCGCTTAATCCGCCGCGTTTAACATCTGGTGGGCACCTTCTTCTCTCGTGGCTTTCTTTGACGTTCCACCACCTCATGATCTGAGGATCCCTGTCCTTACGGCACGAGGACTCTTCAGTCTGTGCCCTGTGAGAATAATCCCATGGTAAAGCCCAAAGGTATGGCATGCGTCTGATCTCCACATCACGTGTGCCACCACTGAACCGCAATTGAGTCCATATGGCGCTTTCAAGTGCTCGGGGCTGAGGAGGAATGCGTGGAGGACGAAGCCTTCTGTGGTGGTGGAGCAGGTACTTCACGTGTTCCGTTCTTTCAGCATCCACCACCCTCAGTGACACCAATCACGCTGAAGTGTGTGTCGAGCAGAGGTGGGACAAGTACTTGACCAACATACTTGAGTACAAGTATGGATGGATGGATGGATGGATGGATGGATGGAACGAACGAAACGAAACGAAACCATTATTGATCTTGCAAGGGAGAAATTCAGATGTGCAGCAGCAAACAAACACAATGCCTATACTTAATGCATAAGTTACTCCAATACAAGTAAAAGTCTAAAATAAAAAAATGACCTGAGTCAAAGTAGCAAAGTATCACATTTTAAAAGAACTCAAGTATTTTACTCAAACAGAATTTAGGCATTTATTTTTAATTAAAATTATTCATAAGAACTATTCATGAGAGAACAATCCGAGAAACGAAATTTAATACGGCAATGTTTAAAAAATGGTGGAACAAAGGAAATAAAAAAAAACAAAAAGTCAGTCTCGATCAAATTCAAATGTGTAAAAAAATAAGAATTAAAAACAATTCCGATCTGACTTTGATGTGATTCTCAGTGACCTCTAAGTCTCAAAGAGGGGCAGTATTTGTATACGTCTTCAAAATAAAAGCTGGTTTGTAAAATTTTAAGCTAGGTAAAATTACAATACGTGTTATACATTACAATACTGTTTACTTGTGTTTCTCGTCAGAGCCCAAGAAATGAACCGCAGTATAAATCACAATTTACAGAGTAAAGATACTCAATCAGAAATGCAGTGGAGTAGAGAGTAAAAGTTTCTTATATTTTTGATACTCAATACAAGTACAAAGTAGCCAAAAACATACTTAAGTAAAGTAACAAAGCCCGTTTACTCAAGTACTTTACACCTCTGGTATTGCAAAATTTGCACTTGGATGTTTGGTATTTACACACACACACACACACACACACACACACACACACACGCATCAATGCCGAGGTACAACTTGAGTACTTTCAGTCGCACTATTATGCGTCTGTCCCGCATGACAGATGTCGCAGCATTTGCAGTTGTGTCAAAATCTGCCATTTTTCTGTCAGATTTGTTCAGCCATATGAAGGTTACGTAATCCAGAGAGTCTGTCACCGACACATTCTGAGACCTGATACGATCAAACTCGTCATCTGCATGAAATCCGGCGACGGTGTGATGGCGGAGAGCGTCTGCTTGCTGACCCACTTTAGCCCTGCGTGTGTGTGTGTGCGTGTGTGACGCGCTGTAGCGGTGTGTCGCGTGTGTGTAGCGGTGTGTGTGTCAGTGGAGTTCTGTAGCGGTGTGTGTAGCTTTGTAGCGGCGTGTGTGTCACGCTTGTGTGTCTGTGAAGTTCTGTAGCGGTGTGTAGAAGTGTGTGTATCTCTGTAGCGGCGTGTGTGTGTGTGTCTGTGAAGCTCTGTAGCGGTGTGTGTATCGCGTGTGTGTGTGTCTGTGAAGCTCTGTATTGGTGTGTGTGTGTCTGTGAAGCTCTGTAGCGGTGTGTGTGTGTGTGTGTCTGTCAAGCTCTGTAGCGGTGTGTGTGTGTGTCGCGCGTGTGTGTGTGTGTCTGTGAAGCTCTGTAGCGGTGTGTGTGTGTGTGTCTGTGAAGCTCTGTAGCAGTGTGTTGTGTGTGTAGCGGTGTGTGTGTGTTGTGTGTGTAGCGGTGTCGTCCCGGCGATGTGCTGGATCTTTGACTATTTGAGGTCAGTTGGTAATAATGACGGTAGATGTTAATGTGCAGTAATGACCTTCTCTGGGCTTCCTTCAGGTCCGGCCGGAGCTCTGTCAGGACACCACACACGCACACGGCTGATGAGACACACACACACACACACACACACACACTGCTGGACAGTCCGAGCGCAGGTCTAGCTGAAGATGCGTCTGATAATGAAGAGAGATCATGTATAGAACAGAAGACATCCTAAAGTATTGATCACATGGTCCAAAAGGTCAACAGGTCGAATACTGCCCACTGCTCCGGGTTTGTGTGTGTGTGTGTGTGTTCCCTTCACCGTGTGTTAGAGCTGCACAAGTAATTGTTAAAAGATCGCGATTTTGATTCTGCCGCTTCACGATCTTAGTTCAGCATTTATACGATTCTGACACTAATGACCTGCACTAGAACAGTGGATGTGAGTCGAGCAGCAGTCGAGTTTAAAAAAACTAATAATAAACGGGGAGAATGAGTGAGGAAACACAACGGCAAAGGAAGTCTGATATCAACTCCGACATTTTACTACCTGAAAAAAGGATTTTATTCTGAAGTGTGTGTGAGGGTGTGTGTGTGTGTGTGTGTGTGTGTGTGTGTGTGTGTGTTTACTGCGGTTTCTCGAGTAAACACTCAGCAAGACACATACATTCACTACGTATTTCTTTTAAACAAAGCTAATAATTTTGTCCTCAACTGTGCATAATACTGTACCTTGGAATGTTTATTTTTAAGTTTAATGGTGATTTATTTTTTCTTCATGTTACATTTTTTGCTTTTTCTCTTTACAGTTCTATTACTTTTATATTGCTTTACTTTTCTGTACAGTCATTTGGCAGACGCTTTTATCTAAAGCGACTTACATTCCATTACAACTTTCACAATTTAACTAATTCTTGCTCACTCCTGATTAATCTCACTCACTTTACTTTATAGTGATATTTTGACTTATATCTGTGTGTAATTCCCGGCGATGTGTCGTGTTCACGAACGACGATTTGAACAATACCAATTTCTATCTCTGAGAAAGATTCCTCTCGCTCTGAAGCAACGGCCAAACTCCAGATCAATGGAATTTTTCATTAGCCTGGGAAAGAGGGAGCTCTCGTGATTATTGCCAATAAAGGAAATTAGATGAAATGATTTTTGACTTTGATTTTCTTTCCCCCTAACGTCCTTTCACATTTAATCAAACGCAAGGTAAAAGTCATCGCCGAAATTGCGTCTGATTTATAAATAAGCTAATTGGTGGCGTCCCCCTCTGCGTTTTATCGCCCAGTCGAAACCTCCTGGTGTAATTTTCGAAATGGCCCTGGGAATGAAATTCTCCCGCTGGCAGGTCCATCGCTCATACCTTGACGCCGCCACCTTCCTGCCCGGCTGCGCTGCCCACCTCCCTTAGTTCACTCATCCATTGCGAAACTCGTCTCTGGCACTTTTGTCAATGGCTAATCTAATGAGCTGAACTGCGGAGTGATACTCCGTCTTCTGATGCGGGACGTTGGTGGAATAATAATGGGAGCGGTTCATATTTTGATGGATATTGATGGTCTGTGATGGTGGATTTAGTGAGACGGATGAGGGATTGAGCTCGGTGCTGGCCCGCTCCAGCTTCTGACCGGTGTTAACTGATGCTTGTTGACTTGTGCGATGGGGAACGAGAAGGAAAGACTGCAGAAGCTCCAGCGCTGGGAGAGAATCCACTGAGTCTAGAGCTGCACGATTCACCGTAATCGCATCGATATCGAGGTTTTAACTCCCGTGATAACCCAATCTCGAGCCGCTGAGGTTTTATCCTCCGCCTCTGACGTTTTAGCCAATCAGAACGGTTGAGTCTCACGTTTTTGGCTTGCTGACCAATCAAAAATGGCAACAAAACCGACAACAAAATGCCTGTTTATTTTTTTTTTACTCAAGTCTAAAACTATCCAGGTTCTTTGCTCCTTGAGAAGTTTGTCATTACGAAGTTGAGAAGGAAACGTCCTTCATCAGGAGCCGCAGTGCCTGTTTGTTCTTTTGTTCAGAGGATTTTTATTCTCTGTCCTCAGATTCCTTCCTGCTCACAAGCGCGAGAGGGTTCCGGACAGCCACGCCCGGGCGGGTCAGAGTGAAGAGTCCAGGTAGAGCGCTTGACTGAAGGCTGTTGGAAGTGAAAGGCTAAAGCGGTTTCCTCAGTGTAGCGGAGCTGAGCTCAGAGCGCGGGTCACCTGAGGAGAAGCTCTCGCATCAGCACCATCAGGCCTGTCATCCAGACGCTCGGCCTCTTCACATCGTCTGGCCACATCGCTGGTGAGTTTCAGGCTGTTGAATGGCTAAAAAACAGACTTTTAGACATCGGCTTTTCCACATCTTGACGAGCAAATTGATGTTACTAACGTGGAACCTGGATAGGTGTCTATTTGTGGTGGAAATACTAATAAACAACATTGATGTGATAAATATTAATTCAAAATAATTTTTATTTAATACTAAGACAAGATTTGTTGTTGATGTTCGTTTTAGTAATACTTAGATTTTTTTTTTCATCTTTGAACTGATAATTTTTTTTAGAAAATTACAAAGTTTTTCATCAAGTTTTTTATGTTGTTCAAAGAACAGGGTTCTTACTGGTGCCTGCAGTCCTTGAAAAGGCTCGAATTTCATAAATGTGTTTTCAAGGCCTTGAATTTTACATGAAGTGCGTGAAAACGCTTGACATTCTACAGTGTAATCCAGATAAGTGCACGTCCTCTGGACCGGATCAGAACTTAGACGGTTCTCCAGCTTGTTTCTGGTTTCACGCGACTTACAGACTGTGAGAGAGAGACAGAGAGAGAGAGAGAGACAGATAAATAAAGCGAGTGTGTGAATAAACAGCGTGTGATCATCACTATGATCCAGGTCTGATTCAAAGTGCAGAAAGTGTGAAACATCACCTGTATTGTTGCAGTGTTCCTGCCTTTGTTACACTTTGTTTAACTGAAACACACTTTTTTAAAAATGGAGAAGAATGGCAGATGTCTCATTTCTTACTTTAAATAAAGTTAGAATACAAGTGTGACCTATAATGTCAGTAAGATCTACTAAAATGCAATGTCCATTTTTTTTCTATTAATACCACAAAGCTTTCTCCCACAACGGTAATGTTTCATAGTGCTTGTGTTTAGACGTAGTTTTAAATATACATTTTACCACAACTGTACGGTGCTGGAAAAACTCGAACATGGACCTTGAATGTGCTTGATTTTCTCTTTCAGAAAGTTACTTTACATGAATACTGTGCATGAAATCGGATTGTGCAGAGGACATTTTTCGTACATGAGACTGCAAAAAAAGGAAACGCTTCGTAAACATTTTAGTGCAAATAGATTTTTTTTTGTGCGCTTTGAGACAGTTAAAACTGTGCGTTACAAATGCTCAGAACTTGTGTGTCAGCCGACGGTCCGACCCTGCTCCGATACAAATAATACAAATAGTCCGATACTATTCGGATTATATTCTTAAATAATCCAACAATTTCCCTCAGGGTTCAAGAATTTCCCTCAGGAATTAATAAAGTATATTCCTACCTATATTCCTACACATGATCAAAAGCCTCAGAAACGGCTTCAGAAATGACGTATGAAATCAGTTAAAACACTTTCAATCTCTGAGGGAAAAAAAAAAAAACAAAGTCTTTGTATAAACTCAGTTGCAAAGAAAGCAGTGGAGAAGAAAAGCGCTGGCAGGCCTGGTTCTGTTCGCCGGGGGAGGGATGAGAAAATATTTGATTGCCCGCAGGATCGCTCTGCGGTTCCTGCCCAAGTTTAAATATCTTCCCCCGCTGAAGCGAAACGACTCGGCGTCTCACAGAAAGAAGGAAAGAGGGAAAGCAGCGGCCGCATTCTTCTCCCATGACTCATTTACTCATCTCTTGGCAGCGGCGGCGTGTTTCCTCACCAAAACGCCGCCGTAAATCAGATTAACAGCCGGACCGGACCACCGGCGCTCCCTCGCTCACCTTCTCTCCTGTCTAATCTGCTCCAAACTGAGCAAAACACAGATGGATTAGCGCTGTTAACATTTGCGCGCGGTGAACTCTGGCTTTAGTCGGAGCTGAATTGGGATTTGCGCGGGGCGAGAGCGGCTGGAGGAGTCGGGATAATCTCCGTGTTCCATTTCAGCCGCTTCTCCAGCTCCTGTTTGTCATCAGCGCTAGTTGCGGATTGTTAATCTGCGCGTGGCCTGGTTAGACCGGTGGATTAGCGGACGCTGTTATTGAGCAGACGTGTGGTCAGAAAGAGCAGCTGATGCAGGTGTGTGTGTGTGTGTGTTAACAACTCCCATGATAAACGAACCTCGAGATAAACGAACCTCGAGATGCTGAGGTTTTATCCTCCGCCTCTGACGTTTGAGTGACACACCTACTAGCCAAGAGAAATGGAGAGATTGAGTGACACACCTACTAGCCAAGAGAAATGGAGAGAGACAGACGATAGAGAGGCGACAGTTGGGACGAGTGAGACTGAAAAAGCCAAAAGATGAATATTAAAATCTCACTGTCCAAAAAGAGAAAAGTTGAAAGTAGAGGAAATAGTTTTTTCATCCGTAATGGACAGATTCTTTTCTATTCATATTAGCCACTGGGAGATTAAACCAGCGAGTCTGACATGTTCTAAAACTGCTCAAGGTTCAGATTTGTACTTGTTTATAGGTTAAAATTTTTGAATGGAGGGGAAAAATTCCAATATATATAGTATTCTAAAAAAAAATGATATGTAATTTATTTGTGTGTGTGTGTGTGTGTGTTTCCTCTGTTCTTTCCCGCCAGAAGCCACATGTTCTCGCCGCCGCCACATCAGACGCTCACATGAGCTTCTCTCTATTGAACATTTTTCTGTCAAGTGATCGCACTTCACAGGAAGTTACGCAACGTGTGTGTGTGTGTG
>MU204278.1:616438-629540 GCA_017309775.1 Paedocypris sp. Pulau Singkep
AGAGAGAGACAGAGAGAACGGGAAACAGATAATAGAAACAGAGGAGACAGACGGACAAAAAAAGAGAGACAGACAGGGAGAGAGAGAGACTGAGAGAAACAGAAAGAGAGAGAGACAGAAAGAGAGAACCACAGAGAGACACAGAAAGACAGAAACTGAGAGAGACAGACAAAGAGAGAGAAACAGAGGGAGAGAGAGACAGACTGAGAGAAACAGAGAGAGAGAGTGAGACACAGACAGACATAAAGACAGAGCGAGAGAGAGAGAAATAGTAAAACAGACAGACAAAGAGAGAGCAAAACAGAGGGAGAGAGAGAGACAAACTGAGAGAAATAGAGACAGACAGACAAAGGGAGATAGAGAAACAAAGGGAGTGAGAGAGTCAGAAAGAAAAAAAAGAGACAGACTGAGAGAAACAGAGAGAGAGAGAGAGAGAGATACTAGTAGTAGTAATAATAATAATAATGAGTATTTGTAGGGCGCTTTTCACAGTTTTAACTGTCTCAAATCGCACAAAGAGAGAGAGAAACATAGAGACAAACAGAGAGAGAGAGAGAGAAAAACAGAGAAAGGCAGAGAGAAAAAGGGAGAAAGACAGAGAGAAAGAGAGAAACAGACAGAGAGAGAGAGACAGACACAGAGAGAGAGAGAGAGAAACAGACAGAGAGAGAGACAGAGAGAGAGGGAGAAAGGAGGGAGAGAGAGGCGAAAGAAAAAGGTAGAGAGAAAGAGAGAGAGAGATGAATAACAGGGTAATAATGTGGTAAGTACTATCAGCGGGGCTGGTTGAGGGGTCGGCGGGCAGCTTGACCGGAGGTGACTGTTACGCCTGCTTGAATCTGACCAATCACTGATATCCGCCGTGTAATCAGACGTGCGCGGCGCAAGATGCCAATGGTTATTAATTAGCATGTCGTTAGCGCGCGGGGCACGACAGGAAGTGGAGGAGAGTGCACAATAGCGTCATTAGCCGCCTAGGAGGCCAGTGCTAATTGGGTCAGGCTAACCGGCTCCTGAAGAATCATGGGACGAATAATAAATTGCGGTGGTGGGGGTTACAGAAGCGCTCCGAGCTCCAAACGTCACACGTGTTATCAGAAGTGACTTATCAGTGACTTATTTTCTCCTCTTTCCTGTCGGCACCTTTCACATTTTTCAAAAATTTATTTGTCAACATTTTTTTTAGCAAAATCTATTGATCAAAAAACTATTCAAAATTGATTTGTGTGCTTTGAGACAGTTAAAACTGTGAAAAGCGCCTTACAAATACTCATACTATTATTATTATTATTATTATTATTATTATTTGTCACATACATATTATACGTGGTACATGTAGTGAAATGTGTTTTTGATCGTTCCAGCATTTAAACAAAGCGATGGGGGAGATACGACAAAATGTGCGAAGGGGGAAATGCAATAAAGGATAAAGAATAGAAATACCATAAAAACAATAGATGTAAAGATAAAATCTGAAAGATTAATAAAAATACAACATTTCCAAGATAGAAATACAGTGGAATAACGTAAAAGTGAGTAAAACACAAAAAAGTGACTCCAGAAAGGTTTTGCAACCCCTGTCTTGCGCTCTAAAAGCAATAGATCTACAGTACAGTCAATCCTCGTTTAACGCAGCGGATAGATGGAAATCCGCAAAATAGGGACACCATATTTACGTATTTATTTATCATGTATTTAGACTTTTAACCCTCCTGTTGTATTGTTTCAGAGGAACATCAATAATGTCCGTGGGTCAATTTGACCCGGGGGACTTTTATTATGCATATGTGTCAGAAACCAAAAAGTTCAACAGTGTGTGTGTGTGTGATACAGTGGTGTATTATGTCTCATTGTTGCAAAGAAACTAATAGTTTTTGATCTTTCTGACTCTTTTTAGCTTCTATTTTGTCTGAAGGGTCAAATTGACCCGAACATTAATTTTGTAACATAAACATGTAGCGGGCCTCTGCATTCCTGTGTTTCTTTGTTAAATGCACTAAATGCATGTAGTGTGAGATGCTGGGAGAAACACAGACACTCAAGACAGACGAAGAGAGAGACACTGACTCTCACGAAATGAGCACAAGGCTCTCAGAGAGTCAGGACTGGGAAGAAAACAGCAAGAAGGAGCTTCTCTAGCTTCTTAGCTTACAAGAAGATTGGAACAGAAACAAATTGTCGTGTGTTTATTTGGTTCATCATCGAGAAAGGTCCATTCACTGGGAAGAGCCGAGGCCGGAGTCCAAACCTTGAACTCCAACAACTGTACGTATATACTGTATATGCAAAGAGAATGTTGGCGACGTGAAGACTTGTTCAGCAGTGCTTCTAACTCGAGACGCCAGACACGGATCGCGAGCGAATGCTTTTTCCTGGCTCTCCTGATCGCAGCTCGCTCCAGGTTTCTTTTCGGCACAAAGCAAAGCGAACCGTGAATAACTAACAAAAAACAAAACCTGTGGCCTTTTAAATGGCTTGCGGTGAAGTGGAAATATGAGCGGTGGTGACAAAAGCCTCCACAAGAAGAGACGCAAATAGCCCGACGTGCAGCGCTGAAGAAAGCCGGTTGCCTTGACCACATCATCACAATGCGCGCACACAACTGCTTATTGGATCCAGGCTCCACAGACGAGAAGAGAACAACTCCACGTTAATTCCACGCGGGCACAGAACGAGCCCACAACAAAGAGCGCTCGACTTTCACCACTTCTGGACGTGCCAAGCCGGAGAAAAATAGAACCTCGGAGAGAAGCGTCGCAGCGGCGGCGAAGTAAACCTGCGAGGAGGCGACGCACAGGAAGGCGTAAACACATCTGCATCGGCACAACCACATCACGGGGCAGGGCGTGGCGCCACCGCAGCTCCGCACGTACTGCTTTAATAGAGAGAAACACATGGAGGCTCACGGGATTCGCCAAGACATCAGGACACTATTGACAAGAGGCACAAGCGATAAAAAACGATCATATACTAAGAGAAAAACTTTTTATCTTATGACAAGATGTAATAAATGTTGCCATAAGGCTATGCTAAGGCATAAAATATGTCGTCATAGGGCGATACTAAAACTTGAAAAAAGTTAGGTCAAAGACTGGAAAAAGTTGTCAAGAATATACAAAGATAAAGTATGTTGTCATAAGGCTTTACTACAACTTAAAAAAAGTTATGTCATAAGGGTATGTACTAAGACATAGAAACGTTGTCATGAGACTATACTAAGACGTAAAAAATGTCAAAAGGCTATACTAAGACTGAAAAAAAGTTTTGTCATAAGACTTTACTAACCTTAAAAAATGTTGTCATAAGATGTTTCGTCATAAGGCTACACTAAGACTGGAAAAAGTTTTGTCATAAGACTAAACTTAAGACATTGTCACAAGAATAAGACTTAAAAAAAATTGTCATAAGGCTATATTAAAACTTTAAAAAGTTATGTCATAAGGCTACACTAAGACATAGAAAAAGTTGTCATAAGGCTACAGTAAGACCTAAAATTTGTTGTCATAAGGCTTAAAAACGTTTTGTCATAAGACTAAACTAAGACTTAAAAATGTAATAAGGCTATACTAAGACTTAAAAACGCTTTGTCATAAGACTAAACTAAGACTTAAAAATGTAATAAGGCTATACTAAGACTTAAAAACGCTTTGTCATAAGACTAAACTAAGACTTAAAAATGTAATAAGGCTATACTAAGACTTAAAAATGAGGTCATAAGGATATACTAAGACATAAAAAAAATGTTGTCATAAAGCTGAAGGGTCACTTGAAAAGTTAAGTCATAAGACTATACTAGGACTTTAAATGTTTAGTCAGAAGACTATACTAGGACTTTAAATGTTTAGTCAGAAGACTATACTAGGACTTTAAATGTTTAGTCATAAGACTATACTAGGACTTGAAACATTTAGTTATAAGTCTATACTAGGACTTGAAACGTTTTCATAAGACAGTTTTATCTTCATATCTTGTTTTTATTGTATTTCTATTGTTTTTTTTTTAACCTTTTTGGTATTTCCTTTGCACATTTTGAATAGCATATTCTATCTTTATACCCTGTTTTATCGTTTTCTATTTCTTTATCTGTTTATTGTTTTTTTTTTTCTTACAAAAAATATTTTTCATTTTTATTTCTAGACTACACTAGTCCTTCACTCCTGATGGCGCTCAGACTGCAGGACGGACAGGAAGTGATGTAGTGGCGGTAGCATCTGTGCAGCAGCGTCACCCTACAGGATCAGATCGGTTGTGACGTGATTAAGCTGCACGTCCCGTGGCCAACACTGAGAGAATAGACAACTCTATATCAATAAGCAAGCGACACGCCGCGTCAGGTGGACGTCCTCAGCTCTGGATCTCACCTCTCACTGTCAGAACCTTCTGGAAGCCGCCTGCCATTCACTCACTCACTCACTCACTCGCCCAGTGACACGTTAGTGCTGTCTGATTGGGAGAGCTGGCATGGCCAACCCAACAGACTTCAGCGCTAGTGCCAAAGGGCATGTTCCACTGGGGGCGGGGCTCATCAATCTGAGATGAGTCCTGTGGCCCTCCTGCGCAGGGTGGTAAATGTGCAGAAGGGTAAAGTGGGATAGAACACCCCTCCTGGGAGATGGAGACTCGCCATATGGCCTCCTGGCTGTGCCAGTAACGCTATCATGGACAAGGACTTCAGAACACACACACACACACACACACACGTTCTGCTCCTGCAGCATCCTCCTTCCTGAGGCCTTCTGTGGAAAGGCTTTGACGCTTTTTGTCGACAGCGTTGTGAGTGAACACCACACAAAATACACTCTTGACACGCCAAAAAATCTCGACATCTCGACATCTTTATCATACAAGATAAATTAACTAGCTTAGAATTAAGAGTGAAAGATTTTTCTGCTTGTTTCGAGAAAATGGGACTTGTTTTAAGTCGTCTTACCATGTAAATCTTTCTTTTTCTACTCATTTTGTTTTCCATTTTCTTATTTTTTCAAGTGCATTTGTTGCAGTGAAAGCGTTCTCGCTGTGGAGCTCCAGTCACCAGCGATGGTTCTATTGAATTGGCTAAACAAGCAGTTCAATTCTACTACTACTACTACGACTACTGTTTCTATTACTTCTCTTTGGCCTTTTCCCTTATCAAGGGTCGTTTTCCACCTCATTCTATCCTGAGTATCTTCCACTCTGACCCCAGCCGACCTCATGTCCTCTCTAACATCCTTATATCTCCTCCTGGGTCGTCCTCTGAATTAGTTTCAAATGACTGTATTTACCTGAATATAAGCACCTCACAAATTAAAAAAAAAAATTTTTTTAGGTTTTTTTGCATTTCTAGTTCAATTACATTAATATTCTCCTAAAACTTTTCTTAATTTAACAAACCTAACTTGTGACTCGTATAATTTTTTTATTGTTTTACTTTTATTTACACTTGTGGTCGGAACGTCATTTCCCAAGAGTCTTTGCACCATATTTGAACCATATTGTCCAAAATTTGGAAAAAAAAAAGGATGCTTATAATCATGTAAATTTGTTAATTTATTATTATTATTATTATTTATTAATAAGTTAAAACTAGTTTAGCTAGTTACATTGTACAAGAAGTTAAAACTACTTTAGTTAATGTCAAATGTGGATTAAGTTTAGACTAGTTTAAACAGTGCTATACATAAGAAGTAATATGGTAAACTAGTTATGTGTGTGTGGGTGTGTCACCGGTGGTACCTGGTCAGGTGATGGAAGAGCAGCTTCATGGTGTCGTGGTTGGTCTGCGGGAGCTGGTGGATCAGTTTCTTCATCGCTTGAACTTTCTGTGTGGGCTCCTTGATTTCTGTTGGCAGGGAAGATATGATGAAACGTTTGGACTTCACTACTGCTCCTTTACTTGAACCTCGGAGTTCAGCGAGAAGTTAATGTCTTTTCCATCACTTTTTCATTAGCATAGCTCATCTAACACTGGAATCTTCTCTGATGCTGGACCATTAACCCTTTATAGTTGTAAAGCCACGCTCGACAGGTCCATATTCAGAATGCGCTTCATTTCAAATTGTCGAGATGTAACAAAAACGCACTCCATCTTATCGTTTCTCTCCCATTGCAATTCCTTCAGCATTTAACATCCCTATAGAAAGTTGGCAAATTGCCAATTAAGAAACTATGCATTAACATTATATATATATATACACAGTATATATATATATATATATATATATATATATATATATATATATATTTTTTTTTTTTTTTTTTTTTAACGATAATTACACTGAAAATAAGCCAAGCATGAGAAGTTTCAAAGTTGTTGAAAATACTTTTAAGTGTTTTAAAAATATCTTTAAACTTTAAAATCAGGTAAATTTGACTGGAACACAATAGGAGGGTTAAGAGTTGCCCGCGTGAGTGCTGCTAATGTCGGCAATCGTCCATTAGTAGCCGTTATGTTGTAACACTAGCTGTAGGCGCTGACCTCTGACCTCGCAGATGGCTTGTGACCTCACGGAAAACTCCGGCGAGGCTTCAACCCGAGAGCCTGTTCTACATCCACGTCAGTCCTGACCTTTGACCCTTTACGTTTCCCTCGCTCTCTCCCGACAATACGGGGTAAAACACACTTTATTCCGCAGCGAGTTAAATCCGAGGTTAGTTCTTCCGAGGATCACTGCTGAGAGCTGCTGTCCCGATAATGCAATCAATGCTTTTGGTCAATATGGTAATGGAACCTGAGCAGATGTCGAAGCGGAGCAGCTTTCACGGAACCACCTGTGTGCAGCCAGAACCCGCGGGTCGAGTTTCACCGTCACTGATGGCTTTAAATCAGCCGTGTCAAACTCATTTTCACCGAGAGCCACATCAGCATAACGTCTGTCCTCAAAGGGCCGGATGTGACTTATAAATGTAACTACATGTATTGAAACGCCATGCGAAATAAATGTAACTACTTCTTAATGTGAGACACCTGGCCATCCTGCAGCATCCGAGATCACTGTCCCTGGTCCTGAAATGGCCAGGTGTCCCACACAACTCATTATTCATCACAACTTAATCAAGTGACAATTGTGTAGAAAATCTATGTTTGCTTGTCGCTCTAACATAAATCCTTTTACCTTTTGTCAGCTTATGAAAACATATATCACTCCATATATGGAAGGATCAAACAGTCCACGTGAATAAAGAGAAAAAACGAAACAGTGGAAACTCTGCCACGGCTACTGCAGTCGAAAGGCATTGTGGGAAATGTAGTTTTTTAGTAAACACACGCTCTTCATTTATTGTTTGGTATTTATTTCTAGGCACTCAAACCTTTAAATCTCTCGTGGGCCACATACAATAACATGGCGGGCCACATCTGGCCCCCGGGCCTTGAGTTTGGGCTATTAACCGCCTCACAGCAGAAGTCTGGACTTTCGGGTCGAGGCCGAGCGCCAGTTCCAATCAAGCCATTAGAGCAGCGGTGGACACGGTACGGAGCTTCTTCAGTGTGCCCACCCTCACCAACCCTCCCAGTTGCTTCCAGTGCGAAGCCTTCAGCTGGATGGAAGTGCGTAGAGCGTCAGCTGTTGACACAACGGAAAGGAGAGAGATGTGTTGCTGTGCTCTCCGGAGAGCTCCTAACCCCTTAACTAGAGACGTGAAATGGCCCGTGAAACCATTCCTGCGGTATTCACTGTGAAACTCGGTGAGAATGGGTACGGTTCTCCAGGTCCGTTTGCTTCCGCGAGCTTTTCCGTGGCAGGAAGCTGGCAGGAGCGATGCCCCCGGTCTACTGTACTGCCCAGGACGCCCCCTGGGCACTAATGGAGCAGATGTCTGCGCGTATACACCGCACTGGCACGGGCTCGGCGAGCAGATGCCCCTGTCAGATGCCAGGTCTGTGGATTGGGCGCAGACAGAGAGCGTGTTCTAGGACAGTGAAGCTGCGACCCGCTGGTCTGGGACTTTTCCTTGGGTGTTTCTGTAGAGAAATGAAGCCGGACCTGGTGCGGACGGATCCGTATAGAGTGTAAACCCAACCAATCCAACGGCAGCTTTCAGCTCGGCTTCCTTTCTCTTGGCTTTGACACTGGTGGCAGTCGGCCTGTAAAATATTTAATCTAGTCATTATTGCTGGCATTATCGCCGTCATTAATTACTTTGCCTTTGGTGGCGAGCATATTGGAGAAGGTCCCTTGTCCTGCGTGTCGGACAGATGGCGTGGGCAGTGTCATTAATATAAAACATGTTCTGAATGCCTTTACCCTAATAGTAGTAGAGTATCGTCACGTCACGTAACGTCATGTCACCACCGCTCTTCATCGCTCGTTTTCATACTGCGTTCCCCGCTGAAGTCAAGTTTGCTGGTGGAAGGTTCTCGGGAGTGAAATCGTTTTATTTTTTCGTACCTGTGCAGCAAACGCGCGTCAGATGGAAGAGCCGAAGCCCAGCCGCATTGTGCCGTTACTGGGCCGACGTACAGTAAAAGAATAGATGCACTTTTCGGTTACAAAAATATGTGAATATAATCCAATTAGAAACAATGAGACCTTCTACACGGCGGCGCAGCTTTCCTGCTCAGGATAAGCCCGTCTGCGAGCTTTTGTCTGCGGGCTTCTTTAAGCCTCGTCAAGGCAAATATTAGCTCGCTGCAAATAGTCCTGCAGGTTATGATTAAGATTTTAAATGTATCCCAATTGAATACTTTGCTTTATGCATAACAAAGTCTTAGAGGATCGGCGCTGTAATTTATTAAACATGAAAAACTTCTTGATGAAATATAGAGACCGGGAAGAGATTCGTGCGTTTGAAAGTATTTCTGCATGCCAGCTTTGCATGGCAATGAGACCTCGTTGCACAAATTAGGGAAGCTTCGAAGAATGTAAAGACTTGACGATTCATATGCCAAAGTTCCAACTGTCGTCTGAAAACGCAAAGCGTCAAACCTGGCAACTACGTCACGCCAGAGACATCAAACGGATGGAGTTTCGAAAGACGACGACACAGACGCAGAACAGCATGAAACCAGAGCACAATCTGGCCTTTTAAAATCCGCAACTGGTCATTTTTTTAAGCGCGCCACACAGATACAGTCCGTCCCAATGAACTTTCCAGATTACTACACAAACGCTGGATTGTATGTGTGGGCCCGGAGCACAAAGCCTCCATTTGTCAACAAGTATGTCTTCGCTTTGTATAACAAGGCGAGCTTGTCTATTGGACAGGTGGCAGGACAATGTCGCTAAGATACCAGGCAATATGAATAATAGATTTAGTCCATTACGCGCCAAGAACTGGTGCCTGCCGCGTCCAAAACAAGCGCGTAGTGAATGGAACGGAAAATTAGGCCAACTGTTCACCTGAGAACTCGGGAAAAGTCCAAAACGGACATTTGTGGCCCTTTATAGATGCACATTTATAAATAATGCATGCAAGAATAAGGGTAGAAAAGAGATGTGTCTTTGCAGAAAAGACATTCATTCTCTAACTCGTTTCTGGATCTGGCTCTGGGTCAATAGGCAGAATCTCTGGACTTGAAGGCCCGGCCAACCAATCACAGAGCGGGACATAGACGTTCACACTCTCACACTAATGGAGAATATGGACACACTGATGCGGCTGAACACGTGAGTTTGAAAACTCAGTAAAACGGATAAATCTGCAGAAAATGAACTTGGAACTCCAACAGAACAGCCCAACCAGGCATTGAACTGGTATCAATGGGAAACACTCTTCTCGTAAACAACAATGGGTTTTTTTTTCTTTCTTTCATGTGGGTTTGAGTTTATTAGACCTCAAAACTTTGTCAATCGGATTCTCAGATGCGGCGAGGAACGGTGCCGACTCTATAGCTGGATGGATTCTTCTCCATTAAACAGTCCAGACCTTCAGCTAATACCAGGCGGATAGACGGAACAAACCGATGCAGAAAGTCACTGATCTAGCTGGTCAGGAAGATAAACCAGCTGCGATTAAACCTTTCCAGACACATGAGGATCTCACTAACCTACTTACCAGCTACTGAACTAGTTACACTCCCTCTGAGAGTTTGCGAGTGTGGAAACCAACAGTAGGTAATAAAAGCTGTAAAAATGTGCGGCAGAACATCAAATAAACCGTGCTTTTTTGGCGGATTGTTTTATTCCAAGCGTCTAGATTGAACAAGCGACTCCTGCTTTCACAGCAAACTCGAACCCACACACTTGCCGTCGCAAACTTTGCAAACACATTGTATTTCTTGCATTATTACATGTGAGTAAATCCAGACTGCGAGATCGGATTGGAACTTGTAAAGTTTGGGTCAGAATCGTTCAGCATATTACAAAATTAGGCAATCCTTTTTTTTTTTTATTTCAAATCTAGCTGATCAAGTAGCTGATAATAGCTGATAACTTTAACTCAAACCCTAGTATTGTTTGTTTCCACTTAATGTACAGTAATGGTGACTTTTTAGTCCAAAAAAACACCTGACTTTTTTAGTTCGATTGAATAATACTGACATGGCTTTTTGACATTGACGTCGACCTGACAATTTTTGCGTCCGCATCCACTCTCCAAATGTAAATGTGTGTATATAATAAATGTTTATGTCAAGCAATCAACACAAACTCTATAGAATAGTTCTATAGTTTGTTATAGGCACAAATAGTCAGTGCAGTCGTCTCTCCAGACTAAATAACCGCATGTTGTCTATTCGCTTTATTTACTTCCACTGGTTTCACTGGAATTGACCCGCAATTCTGATTAATTGAAAAGCAGTTTAAGAAATTAATTAAAAGGACACATCTGGCCAATGAGTGACGTGGATGTTGTCACATGACTGAATCGTATCTAGGGACTGAGACTAACGAAATTTCAATTTTCTGTATGTATGTACTGCACATATGACAAAAATCGACAATAAAGCTTTTACTTTGACTTGTGTTTCGGTTCGGATGAGAGCAAAAAGTGTGTGAGAGCAAGCTAGATCGCGACAGTGGCTAGGAATAAAAGAAATAAATAAAAAAATGTTGATGAAAGCATCTATTCTATAGATAGAGAAGGAGAGCCGACCTCCTCTGGGTTGCAGGTTGAGCGTCTCCTGCTATTAGGAGCGTTTTACAGTAATAATTATCAGTCTAAACACTGTCTGTAAGTGATCAGGCTCATCTACTGATTAATTAGCTGCAAAGCGTTTGCGCTGCTCTGGCCTACATGCGGCGTGAGTAAATATTTATTAGCAAATTACAGCATCACCGCAGGCCTGTTCCCATTCTGTCTCACGCTTCTTTCCTCCTCTCATGATATCACTGCCTCTGCACTGGCCGCTCCCTTACAATCTACAGAGCGAAAATAATCATTCAAACATGTCAACAGAAGGTTTACTTCTAATCTATACACGCTATAGCTCTCATAAGTTCAATATTATTTATACAATATTAATTATATTTATTTATATAGTTCAAGACCAATGCAAAGTCGCTATGGGAATTAGGGGGAAAAATATAGCCTTTAAAGAAGACAAATATCCATAATTTATGTGTGTTCAAAAATTAAGGAAAAAGAGTCAGTTAAAAAAAAGAAGAATGTCTATTGTCCATCGTTTTTGGATGGACTGTACATTTTTTTTGGATGGACTGTACATTTTTAGCTAGAAAAACTAAATGTACAGTAGGCATATGGATGGATGTATTGTATTGCATTCAGTAAGGTTCAGCTTTCTGAATAGTTTTTAGAAAAAAGTTTTTAGAGAATTTTTTAGAGAACTTTTTTAGAGAATTTGAAACAAAAAAGAAAAAAAAAGAAACAAAAAAAAAAAAGTGGTCCCCCTGGAATTCCACAGTCGTTGTACAGTCGTGCTTTTTGAACGGTAAGATCAGACAATAAAGCCGAATAAAATGCATTTATAATGGCATTCTATATTGTCAGAACAAGTTTTGCTTGCTATATTGCTGTTATGTGCACGTACACCGGGTCTAGTGAGGGTTACATAATTGTTGTTGCAAAATAGATGTGTATGTGACAAATAAAATTGGAATTTGGTTACGGTCCCTCTGGGATCAAACACCCAGTTGAATTTTTTTCGTAGAATGTGAACAAAGAGTTGCAAATTTAGTTGCAAAATTATTACACAAACAGTAATAAAATGAGGGTAAGAAAGTAGCTAAATTCTCTAGGACTATGTATTTTACAGTTCAATGAAATTTATTGGCTAGTGAATTGTTTCAAAGTATATTCAATGTATTTAAATAGATACAAATTAAATATATACAATACATGTAATGAATATAAGATATATTCATAACATGTGTCCAGAATGTCTAAAAAGGTCCTTCTGTCTGACCCTCCTGATGCGTTTCTCTTCTTCGTTTCAGTTTATTGTCACGTCACAATATCCTACAATGCATGTATTATTATTTCCTCTCCTGGCGAATGTACATTAAAAGAAGAAATGTACGGCTCAGAGCAGCAGTTTCAAACCAGGACTCATCCACGGAAGCAATGTGGTCAACAATTTCCTCGTTGTGTATTTTGTTTCTATACATAGTATTTCCAGCAGTGCCTTTTTCGGAATTGTGGTATTGGGAAAATAAAGGTGTTCAGAAAACTAGCCATCTCCGTGTCCTCCTTACGTTTGTGTAGCAGTGAGTGACGTGTGGATGGAGAGATTGAGAAAAAACATGGGGGAAACGTGCACCAAATTTATGATCTCCTCCGCAATGAAATCAGAGTAGCGCCAAAAATTACAAACGCAAATTTTGAACAAACGAACTAAAAAGCTTCACGTTTACGTTTGTTTTTTTATTCTTTGCTTGCACTCTTCACATTTTTGTTTGAAACTTTATTTTTAGTTTAATTCGTTTTTTTTTTTTTTCGTTTGGATTTCTGGTCCAAGTTTCACGTGGGGGCGGCCCTTATTCTGATTGGCTGGGAAGAATGTGATTGACAGCTTGCAATCAAATTATTTTGTTTGGCTTGCTATCTTCACATTTTCATTTGAAACTTTTTTTTTTTTGCTTCCGATTTGTCGTTTGTTTTTTTTTTTTATTCGTTTGGTTTTCTGGTCCAAGTTTCACGTGGGGGCGGCCCTTACTCTGATTGGCTGGGGAGAATGTGATTGACAGCTGCATTCACAATGAGAATGTGATTGACCGGAATAGGG
>MU204278.1:636947-658473 GCA_017309775.1 Paedocypris sp. Pulau Singkep
CACACACACACACACACACACACACACACACACACACACACTGTCACTCTTGCTTTATCTTTTTCTTTCTTTTTTTGTTTCTTTCTATCTAACTTTCTCTTTTTCACACACTCATTCTCTCTCACACACACACACACACACTGTCACTCTTGCTTTTTCTCTTTGTTTTTTTGTTTTCTTTTTCACACACTTTTGTCTCTCTCTCTCTCTCACACACAGGTGTGTTACTCACTGATGGAGCGTCTGTGTTCAGACTTGGACTCCTTTGCTTTGGGTTTGCTGGGTTGATAGGTGGTAGTGAACAAGCACTCGGTGCTGCTGGATCGCTGGAGAGACGTTCTGCTGGAGCTCTGGGCAGCTCCTCCGCTCCGCTGCACACAACACGGATCAGTTGTCATTTACACGCACATTATATATGGCTGGGATGCAGTATTGACCCTGTTATACGTGATCATAATTAAAAGGCCGCGAGGAGCATTAACTAATGCAGTCACACAGACTCACCAGGCCGTCCACGGTTCGTTTAATGGCGTCGTGCCACTTTGAGATGGTGGGGAAGTGATCGTCCTGCAGCAGAACCTCGTGACCCGTCGGGGTGCTTATCTGTTCAAGGAACCAGCAAATCACACAAAGATTTCACAATCACACCCGGAATCAAGGTTTTTTTTTCCTAAATTTTTGAGCAAAGATGAACAATGGGCAGGAATTATTTATTTTTTTCCTTTAAAAACTAATTTTTTCGCCTAATTCGGCACAGCGGCTTTGTGCTGGTCTAGGACTAAGAAAAGCGCTATATAAATAAACTTGAACGAACACCCGGAGAAAACAATCCTATAGATGTGTGTGTGTTCCTTTACTAAATAAACTGTCCGATGAATGTCGTTTCATGGTAAATCAGGCGACTCCAGAAATCAACCTCGTCGAGGAAATTCATTAACGGGTAGCTGAACAAATCAGTTAACCCTCCTATTCTGTTCGGGTCAAATTGGCCCGTTTTAAAAGTTTAAAAATATTTAAAAAATACCTTTTTAAAAAGTATTTATAAAAGGAAGTATTTTTTCACTTTGAAACTTCTCCTGCTTGGCTTATTGGATGCAATTACCGTGTAAAAGATATAACAATTCCGTTCACATGTGTAAAACCACGCTACATTTTTAATTTACAAAGATTATGTTCGAGTAAAAAATTTGTTTCTCTGCAACAATGAGACATAATACACCACTGTCTCACACACACACACACACACACACACACACACACACACACATCATTTTGGGGAACATTTTGGTTTCTGACACTTATATGCATAATAAAAGTCCCCCGGGTCAAATTGACCCACGAACAATATTAATGTTCCTCTGAAACAAACATAGTAGGAGGATTAAGAGGTTGATGGCATTTACACTGCACACACACACACACACACACACACGCAAGAGTCCACGTAGTGAAAGCAAGAAGATTTCAGAAATAATGAGGCGTCTGACAAGACACTGACTTTGATACCTGACTAAAAATTAAGACTCATTTTTCCGGGCCGCCGTAATCCCACATGGCGCGGTCGCAAGGAATAAAGCGACTCCCAGGGCGAATGCAGGCGAAGGTCAGCATTGTCAAACACAGTTCCACGGGACGGAGAGTTTGTGGTCAGACGTGGAGATGCTGGGTCGGCCCGGGCCCGGTCACTCGGCTCCAGCCAGTCACACCACATACACGTCCAAAGTTTGTGCCGGTGGAGAACAGACTTTTCTGACTTTGAGAGATGGTGGCAGGGCGAATCTCGCAGTCTCTTTAGGGAGCGAGTGAGCACAGAGGGAATGGTTAGGGGCACAATGGATGTCAGAGTGCGTTTGCCAGCCCTCTCTTCTCCCGAGTGGAACATCCGAGGGAGCATGTTTGTTCTGAAGCTCCTTCTTTCCTCTGGAGGAGGCCTGCGGACATGACAGGAGGAGTTTGCTGGACTTGTTGGAGTCCTCATTGGCAGTTTGAGCGGGGGAAGGCGATCCTGCTAATGAAGGCTGTTTGTGCTGCAGGTCAGCGGGACTCGTCCCACCGTGAGCAAAGACTCGCAGTCCTCAGATATCTTATGCATGGGACGCCGCTCGATGACAAGTTGGGAGTTAGAGGAGCGTCCACTGATGTGTCGTCGTTTGACTTTCATCGCCAACAAAGCCACGGCGTTTCACAACCCAGCACGCGACGCATCGAATAATTCAAATCGCTGTTCAAAGTCGAGCCGGCCTTTATGAGCTCGCCACCAAAGCTCCATCCGGCTGAATGGAAACACATTGTTCTTTTAAAATAGCCCATCCTGTAAATCAAACCGCCTTGGAAAGCAAATGTCACTGGGCTCTTTGATTTGACTATCTGAGCGCGCTCGCTGATGAGTCACGAGTTCTGTTCCTGATAAATGATTCTAATCTTTCCAGCTACTCGCTGCCACATTCGCCATTAGGCCTGTAGGAACAGCCTCTAATAATTCATGCCTCCTTTCTGAGTCTCGGCATGGGGTCCGCACATCAAACGTGTTCGAGAAGGCGTCCGCGGAAATGAGACTCGCCTGGTTCGAGAGAAAAAAGACATGTTGTTCTGCAATTAAACATATCTAAAATGTGTTTTGTTTCTACAAGTGATTCGCTTTGTAAGTCTTTGTTAGTGCGAGACAAAAAAAGCCAGGGTCACACACACACACACACACACACACACACACAGAGATTATAAACTAAAAAGTGTAATTACATTGAACATTACAATCATTTTTTGGGCATTTTTTTACGTTTATGAAAATCTCACATGAATATAATTTCTACAATTATTTACAAGTATGTCACATATTTGCTTGCTCACTAGTAATAGTCATAGCCATTATCTTCAATAAACAAATGAATAAATTGCATTTCTGACTTTTTTTTTTACAATCTTTTTTTACAAGACAGTTGTAACAGTGAAAAGTGCATACAAAAGCACTGAACTTGAACTTGAACTTGAAGTATTTGCTATTGAGAAAAGAACATGTTTGAGTAATGTTACAATATTGGTTAATTTCCGAGGTTTGACGTTTTAACAAAGAGGAAAAAAATAGTCCAAAATCCAAAAATCTCTGATTTTGCATTAATAATGTAACCGTGCAGAACTTTGTTTAAAATCTCAAAGCTGTAAAGCTTAATTGTGGCATATATTGTATCGCTATGTAGTAAAAGTTTATTTCCGCTATAAAACCAAAACGCTCCACTAAAATTAGCATCTCACTTGTCTCTTCTAATGCGAGATGTTTTTCAAACGCATTGTAAAGAAAATGGCAAACCGACAGAGAAGTGGATTGGAAGTCGGGAGCCGAGGGAAGTTTGTGCCGTGGAAATAAGAAAGGCTATAACATTAAAGCGCAACACTTTTAATCACACTGTTTAATGAGGGGAATTTGAATATCTGGGCTCTCACTTTGACTCTTCATTAATGTTTAATTATGCAGAGCAGTACAAAGACTGTAATGCCATTTGTGACTTAGCATTTGTGTTTTGCTGCTAAATTAAACATTAATTTGAAAGCTACATAAAGACACAACTCAACTTTGAAGCGCTTTAGAGAAGCGGGTTAATTATCTCCAATTTTCCACAACTCCTGAGATGGATCTGGGTAAGAGACCATCAGCGTCCCAGAGAAAACAAACACTCCAACCACAGGAAATGGAAGCGCTCTGTGCACCGGGCCAAACGGAGAGACGCTTAAAGGGAGCGATTCCTCTAAAGTCCATGTCTTCTGATTGCAGCGTTCACAGAATGATCCCATAAAACATTCAACCGTCTGTTGATTTGATTACCAGGCCTGGAAAAATGTCCAGGACTTTATTACAAGTCAAATTGTTTTCTCTGAACCCTTGTATTTTACAAAGTTTAAAAATATTTTAATAATGCCTGGAAGTATGTTTTCCACTTTGAAACTTCTCCTGCTTGGCTTATTTAGTGTAATCATCATATAAAAAATATAATGATTCAGTGGTGTTATATATTTATAACACTACGCTACATGTTTATATTACAAAGACACTGTTCGGGTCAAATTGACCCATTAAAAATATTAAAAATATTTAAAAGTATCTTTTCACTTTGAGACTTCTCCTGTTTGTCTTAGTTAGTGTAATCTACATATAAACCAAAAATCATTCAGTTGTATTATTTGTAACAACTGTTACATGTTTGTGTTACAATGATAATGTTCGGGTCAATTTGACCCTTCAGACAAAATAGAAGCTAAAAAGAGTCAGAAAGATCAAATACTATTAGTTTCTCTGCAACAATGAGACATAATACACCACTGTTTCTCTCTCTCTCTCTCTCTCTCTCTCTCTCTCTCTCTCTCTCACACACACACACACACACACACACACACACACACACACACATCGTTTTGGGGACCTTATTGCTTTCTGACACTTAAATACATAATAAAAGACCCCCGGGTCAAATTGAATAGCGAACATTATTGATGTTCCTCTGAAACGAACATAAAGGAAGGTTAATAAACCCTTGGAGTTGACGTTATAGCTATTTCACTGATGCTTTTATTCTAACAGAGTAACACTTAGAGCTGGACTCAACCTTTTGTCCAAAAGTGCCGCTCTTTAACTCTCATTGAATGTTCAATTTGCAAATTTGTAATTCATAAAGTCCGATTTCCTCATTTTATTCAGAATCGTATATCAGCAATTTACCGTTGGGGCTGCGGCAAAATGTACATTTCTCATTGTGGAGACAAATCAAGGTTTTCTTCTTCTTCTTCTTCATACACTCAACGCTCAGGCAAAGTGAAAGCAGACACGTCACAGATCCACGGCCTCTTCAAGCGTTCAGATGATCCTCCGCTGCAGATGAACTGAACATCCAGTATTTATCCTCAGACACGGGGAACTGTATGCTGCTGCTAAGAGAGTCATTTTGCCCGACTAATCTTCTCTGTAATCTGCTGTCTGAATCTTAAATCCTTTTGTTCAGCCGGTGATTATTACAGAATATAGAGTATATTGTTTCGCCTGTAAATACCACAATTGGTGGCCAGCAGAAGTAAGCAGCTTTAAGGTCGAGCACAGCAAAACCGCACCGGAACGCTTGACCGAAAAACTCCAGGAAAACACACACTTATTAGGGTTTGCACATATTACAGGATTTTTTGTTTTTGTGGCAAAGAAGGCATTGGCTTTCAAGTAGAATTATCTCTTAGAATTATCTATTAGAAGGCAAATATTGGGTTTTAATACATTTAAATGTGTCATTAAATCTTTTGATTCAAACTTAGATTATTAAATCCAAGTTTAATCAATGTAAATGTATAATATACGATAGTGGGAAAAATATAAAATACAGTGAGCACTCGCTACTTCAAGGTTCGACATCGCAGATTTTTTTTCAATTACATATGTTTATATTATAAAAAAAACATATCGCAGATTTCCCAGACATTTCGAAAAGCCGCAATATACAAAGACCCCAAATATTTCGTTAATTCCGTTAATAATCAGTAATATCTTACTGATGTTTCGTTGTATTATATATGCCATATAATTCAGTACAAAAAGAAATACAAAAAAAGAATGTTGCAATGCTGATAGATGACAAAAAGTTGTGTAATCTAGCCTGTGATTGGTGTTTTAACCTCTTCTCTATAATAAATACGTAAATATGGTGTCCCTACTTCGCGGATTTTCAGCTATCGTGGCAGGGTTTGGAACACATCTACCCCGATAAACGAGGATTCACTGTAGTTTAAAGTGGCGGCTTTTATAATCTAGAAATTAATACAAATCTTCACGGCACGAGGATCAATAATCCCCAGTGCGAGAAAATCACTGGATATTTTTCAGAAAACCAATCGACAGAGAGGACGTCTTCACGTCTTCTTTTACACGTCTTCTTTTCCTCGGGGTTCTCGCGTGTTTACCGATGTTCAGCGGTTTGCGTTCTGGTGCCCTCAGACCTCAACTGGGCACCATTAATCCGATGACATGACGAGAAGGTCTCCGCTAATTAAACAAAGCTTCACTTCATTAGCTGGATCCCCGGGATCTCCAGGCCTTCCAGTGCAGCCCTTCCTCACGTCAGAGCCACACATGTCAGGAAGGTGCCACGTCATCGGTCCAGAGCTTCACTTCCTTGGACAGTGGGAGAGATGGCGAATGGACACGCACCACATGCTACTCATCAGCAGCCTATTAATACTGCAAGAAGAAGAGCACGAGCCAGAACTCCAGCAGCAAGGTTCGCTCTGTGATCCAGGGTTCATTATGACAATGCTTTTTCATTTAGTTTTAGTCGTAGTCTTTTGACTAAAACTCAGTTTTGTTTTAGTCCCAATTCAGTCATCTTAAACGTATTTTGTTTTAGTCGACTAAATAGCACAGCATTTTAGTCGACTAAAATACAGTATAGATTTAGTCAACGAAAATATAGGTGCTATATATTCTAAATGTTTACTAATGTTGCTATGTCTCAGAAATCTGAATACGTAGAATGAAATATATACAAATATCTAACTTATTTGGAAAAACATTTCTTTTTCTTCATCTTATTTTTATGAACTTTTCTTTCAATCCAAATAAATGTTATACCATGAGTGAAACCTCAACAAAGAGGAAATTAAATACAGTAAAATTGAATAAATTATAATTGCATCACATTTAACAAAGAAAAGAAGACATTCATCAGCAGATGGCGCTTCAGGTGTGTTGTGTTTCTGCTGGTGATTGTTGCTTCACACACGGCTACAGAGAGTTTTTCTAAGGTTGTGTTGAATGTAAAATGAATCTGATTATCTGATCCTTTTTGAAGACGTTATTGAAGACACTCGCCTCTAGAACTACCTCACCAGCTCACTGAGTCACCGTGAATTTTCTGCAGCTGAATTTTTTTGTGTTCTGATTGGTTCTTTTTGCACCCGCCTTTCTCCACAAGCTCAGATTACGATTGGACGTCGTCACGAAAGGCATTTTTGTTTAGTTTTTATTCGTTGACGAAAGTGTCAATAAATGTAGTTATAGTTTTCATCCCTGAGCGGGAGTTTTTATGTAGTTCTCATTTTCTTCAGGGAAAAAGTGTCATTGACGATGACAAAAATATTTCGTTAACGAATCTAACACTGCTGTAATCCCGACCTTTTCTCTGTCTGCTTTTTAGAGGAGAATCGTTCATTAATCTCACAGACTCGACAATTATGAGCAAACGTTACAATTATGAGCAAACGTGACAACGCTCCTAAAACAGACGAGTACAGGTGGAGCACGAAACCAGAGCGAGAAGCAGAGAGCGAGCTTTAAAGCCGCGGTCCCCCAGCTTGACGCCACATGCCGTCATATGATCTTTCAATCTGCCTCAGATGTTTCCTCCTGATTCTCCAGCTCTCATGCCAGGCACCTATTGTCCATATAAGACACATTTATTGTAACAGGATGGAGACGTTTCACTCTGCTTTTTCATGCAGGTGACGCAGATGTGGAAGAGTTGAGACTCGGGTTTCTATTATCCTGCGGTTTTGTTTCCTGCTACAGAGTAACTGATATACGCCGGACACAAAGCGTTTCTGGTTTTCGGGAAACATGTTTCGGATGATAATACCGTATTTACGCAAATATAAGCACCTCCCTGATTTTTCAGGCACAAATTACATTTTCATCAATTGTTCAAACACATTAATATTCTCTTAAAAATACTATCTTTTGTCTTTATTTAACAAACCGAACTTGTGACTCAGCTCATTTTTATACTGTTTTTCTTTGAATAACAGATAACAAAGTTGATTCCAGTGGCAATTGTGAAGGATTATTATCCCCTGTGCAGCGACCCAGCGTTTTGATTGTGTATGTTCCTTGGATTTTTCTACTTCTTGCTCGTGTTCTTCTTTTTCGACTGTTTCGACTCTTTCTGAGATGGATTGGAGTCACATTGTACTTGTTTGTAGCCGGTTGTGCTAAGCTGAGCTGTCACGATTTGTAGTCTCTGTTTGTTGTAATATAAATGATTGTACTGTATTTAGTGTAATCTTGCTTCTTCCAGTGTTATATTGTCTCTGTTAAGTGTGGCGGCGTATCTAATGTTTTTTTTTATTTTCTGTTATTGAGCTAATAAAAGCTTCTACTGAAGCACGTTTGCCTACGGGCCATTGTTTAACATTATATAAATATACTTGAATATAAAGACGACATGTTTCTGTTTATTTCTGATGGTTCCTGACTTGAAATACGAAAAAAAGGGGGCTTACTTACACGCATATTTTAAATGAATGTGTGTGTGTGTAGAAGAGCAGATCTGTTTTTTCGGGGGGTTTGGGGTTGTACGAGGCTTCCATGAGTTCTCTTGAGCCGTTTTTAACTGCACCGGGAGAAAATCCCGTCCACGCACAAGACATTCTTTGTTTAATAAGTAATTCAATAAACTACAGGGTTGTGTTTTTCCCACAAGCGAGCAAAACAGAGTCAGAAAGCCATAATCCATCACACGTTTAGAGGAACAATTCCTCTGTGTTATTCATCCCCCCTTTTTTAATGGAGAGGAGTTGGCGAGTGTTAAAGTTTGCACTGATAGTGTCGTAGCTGTCGCATTAAAGGAGATAAAAGGCCGTGACCAGTGTTTAAGGTTAGCGTCAGAAACGACAAGCGTGCAACGGAACTGGAGACGCTTAAGTCACTGATCAAAACCTCCAATGAAGAACGTGAACTTCCTTAATCACAACAATCCCTCATCCGCCGCCGTGTTTTGTCTGGGCCTAAGCCGTGCAGATCTGCCCGAACGCTCCACAGATTGCAGATCTAACTCGGCGCCGCTGAATTAACCGGCCTCCGCACTAATTTCTAATCTAAGCTGAGGTTGATTGACGGCGATGGCAGGCTACGGAATGGCTCCCCGCCATCATTACCAGCACTTTTTCCGTCCGAGAGTTTGGGATTATTCAAGATTACAGTTTAATGCCTTCTTAATCTCTCCTGAAAGAAGGAAAGAAGCGATTTCTGGGTGAAACACTGGACATCGAGTACAGTGATAAGATGCTATAAGTGTGTGATGAAATCGGAAATCTGCTTTTTATCCGCCGTCTCACTGGCGATAAGCTCTAACTCCATTATCAATTCATTGATAAGGAATTTGGCGTCCCGACGCACGAGTCCAGAAGATTATCTCGCCTCGGATACGTTTTTAATGAAAAATCTGTACGGCAACAATGAGCGGACGGGACGATCTGCCGAGGGTTTGGGACGCGTGAGATGGTTTTGCGATGGCGATGCTGGAGAGCGGAGGAGAGACGTCTGAGGAAGAGTCTTTGGGGTTGTAAGAGGTGCGACACCAGCCTGACAGACAATATCAGGCGCTTAAGACGCTGGGACACTAAGCTCGCAGAGAGATTGGATTTCTCTGTAGATGCTTCAATTCTTTACCACTTGATAAACGCACCAGGCAACTTAGATGAACTGTCATTTATATAAAGACTTTTGAGAGCCGTGTGTGTGTGTGTGTTTTAACGTGATTACTCATCAGCATCACTTTAGATCTCTTCCTGATGGTGAAGCTTCGGTTGGATGTTATTATTAACCTCTTGAAAGCCGAGATCTGAAATTACATTCTTCAAAATTTACTTTGCTAGTTGGGCTTTTAGAAGCACAATCAGTGTAAAAATGAAGCATAAAGATTTAGTGTTGGAGATATTACACAAGTTATTACCAAAGATTGACTTATTTTCATCTATCTTTTGCGTTCTAACAAAAGGGACACGTCTTACCTAAACATCACGCTCATAGTTTTCCATAAACAATACATTTAAATACTTCCTTTGTAAACTACTTCCACAGATCTTCAGTTCTTTTCTTTGCCATTTTGATATACACTAAATTACCAAAAGTATTTGGTCACCCAGCCAAATGATGAGGTTTTTCAGGAGTTGAGCTTGGCCCATTAGTTCCCGTGAAAGGAACTTTGAATGCTTCAGGATACCAAAACATTTTGGACAATTCCAGGCTCCCAACCTTGTGGGAAGAGTTTACAGCCTCTTCCGCTTCCAACATGACTGTGAACAAAGCCAAGTCCACAAAGACATGGATGACAGAGTCTGGTGTGGACCAACTTGACAGAGTCCTGACCTCAACCCTATAGAACACCTTTGAGATGAATTAGAGCGGAGACTGAGAGCCAGGCCTTCTCCACCAACATCAGCGTGTCCCCTCACTTTTAGAAGAATGGTCAAAATTCCTATAAACACACTCCTCAACCTGGTGGCCAGCCTTCCCAGAAGAGGCGAAGCTGTAATAGTTGAAAAAGGTGGACAGACATATTGAATCAAAGCAGGTGACCGAATACTTTAGGTAATATAGTGTAACTGCAAAATGCACTTTTTTGAGGATTGGACGCTGACAGACTTCGGGGGCTTCTAAGACCACGACAACATGGTTGATCCATTTTAGCAGGTCAGGGGTTAACACAGCGGGTGGGAACATTTTGTGACACGCAGTGACCTGACGAGGACACTAGGACCCAGAAGTCATAGCAAACTCAATTCCTTGTTGTCACTTGCAACTTGGCTAATAAAGTTTCTGATTCTGAGCCTCGCATCCGACTCTCTCTTACCTGGACCACGTTCTTCCGGCTGGATTTCTCTGTCGTCCACTCGATCACGGCTCCACACAGATCCACGCCATCTGGTTTACCACCTGGTTTCTGTGAAGAAACAACAATTACACCAGCCTTGGCCAAGACGCTAACTGGAAGCTGTGTGTCTCTGTGATTCCGAAACTATAAACACTGGACAAACTGGCACTTTGGCTGTTGTTCTACTTGAGAGCCGATGGCTTGAGAAGCGGAGAGCCACTGCCTTGGAGTTTTAATGAGGTGGCAAAAATGCTTAACTTCATCCCGACGAGCCCGGTGTGTAGTGTCCTCAGCTTCGGCCGAGAGCTCGGGGCTTCACAGCCACTTGACCATGAGTGATGCTGAGACTGATGTGAGCCGACCCTATCGATGGCCTTCGCGTGGCCACTGGTGAAGGTAGAGTTCACCTCTCCGTACTATGAACGTAGTTTTTTTTCTTCTTCTGCAGTGCTTGAAACAGTCCGGATCAAAGGCAGCGTTAAGAAGTGCGCGCGGTATGGGAATCATTATTCCTCCACTTTAACCGCAACGGTCGCGCGGCTCCAGTCGCTTCACATTGAACGGCGCTTTTTATTTTACCTTTTAGTTTTGCCTCTGCGTCAAACCGTCTTCAAAGCCTTTTGCTGTTTTTTCTCACTGCTATGTGAGGATTTGTCATGTTACTACACACGGTATTTTACAAGTGATTAAAAGAATTTTAAACTGCATGCGAAATTTAACAGGTAACCGTTGTAGCGACTTTAGCACTGGACTAATATGGTCGTACTTTTTTGTTCTGGTGAGTAATTTAGCAGCCGCATTCTGAACTAACTGAAGTTTATCTATTAGTTTAATCTGTCGGAGAGGTGTTTTTTTTTTTTTACCTGGCCACTATTTCATATGTACTTGCTCACTAGTCATAGTCATAGCCATTATCTTAACACCAACGAACCAATGAATTAAACACATCAATCTTTTTTTAATTTTTTTTTTTTACATTTTTTTGTGTCTGTATGAGTCGTGAATGAGCGTAACGGAGCGGTTTCTCACCAGCGAGGCTTCGTGTTTGCTCTCCTTGTAGAACAAGAGTTGATTGGAGCAAAGAACGACCCAAGTTGACGTCCAGTTTTTCCTGCAGAAATACTAGTGGTGTTTTTACCTTTTCATCTTCTCTTAGGAAACAGCAAAACCTCTGAGAAACAAACCGTAGTTTCTTTCCTCCTTCTGCGATCTTGGTTTTGTTCAGGTATTCACCCTTTAAAAGACTCTGAAATGTAATTAGCAGCATCATTAATACTGGAGGTCTGATGGTGATAGTGAAGTGACCGCCGCGGGTCAGAGGTCGTACCTGTGAGTTGGCAGGACGTTCGCCCGCGTGCTGGGACTGGTTCCTCCTGTGACGGCTGATCTGAACAAAGACCACGTGTTCCCAAATGTTATTTCATTTCACACCCGTGTATTTATGAATTCACAATTGTCTTTCTAGTGTAAGTGCAGTCTGTTATGCTCCATGCCATCACCATTCTGATCAACATTAATTCAACCACTTTGGCACTTTTCGGCAAAAAAATTACAACGTTTTTGCTGTTTTGCAAGACAAATAAAAAATTGTATCGTTTAGTAAAAATCATCGTAGATCTCATATTATTTCTTATTTTCACAACTAGAGAGCAACTAGTGCATTCAATGTTTTGTCTTATTATTTAAATTAATCACTGTTCTTTTGTAAATATTGTTTCAGTTTTTTTCATAAATATTATGTCTCACACACACACACACACACACACACACACACACACACACACATAAAATATTACGGAGATCAAAACAATGTTTCTTTCCTTTAGTTTGATGGAAGCAGCAGCAGAACATTGCAGGGTTTCTGCAGCAGTGCTTGTGTGCCCTCTGCTGGTGCGCGTGTGTGTGTGTGTGTGTGTGTGTGTGTGTGTGTGTCGCACTCACCGAGCACGCGGGTTTCTGCACAGGCTCAGGGTCGGACAGAACCATAGACTTGGTCTGACTGAGTCTTTCTCCTCCGCTGGTGGTTTGAAGGCTCTTAATTCTCAGCTGAACTGCTCCAGGAAGGACCATCGGAGGCGGGTGGTGCATTGCTGTAGACCCTAAAAAACAAAAACAAAAAAACTTATATAAAAATAATTATAGACTGTTGGATTTTTAGATTTTTTATTGTAAGTATTTTATTACTAAAGCACATTTTATTGCTCGTGTGTGTGTGTGTGTGTTGTGTGTGTGTGTGTGTGTGTGTGTGTGTGTGTGTGTGTGTGTTCTTGATGAGAAACCAATGATTTAAGTGAAAAAAAACAAACAAACATGAAGGGGGGGTTTCGAGTGCAACTAAACAATTAAATGCATATGGAAGTAATAGATTATATTATAGAAGTATTACAAAATATTAGTATCAGTATATTATTAAGAGTGAAGAAAACCATTACATGAAACTTGCTAAGCGCAGAAAATGTATAATGACTTGGAAAAACTTGACAGGACAATGTAATGAAATGAAAAAAAAATGTTAACAATAAATACAATATATATAAAAATAAATACACACACACACACACACACACACACAGACAAACACACACACACACACACACACACACGTATATTTGCCCCCAAACAAGTGTGTAGCTCGGATACTGCACATATACTGACACACTCACTTTACTTCACTTTAGTTTTACTATAATATGTCTAATAGAATCAATATGATTATTTACCAAGTCATATTAGCTCAACATATAGCCTCTATTTTGCAAAAAAAAATAAGGAAAAGCAAAACAAAACAGGTAAATAACAAGTAAATAACTATAAGTACAAGTTCTTTAAAACAAAAATGACATGTCAACGTCAGGACTAATTACTCATCAATAAACAATTAAATGCATTTAATGCTTAAAAAAAGTAAATTAAGAACAACTGAAGTGAAGCTTCTCACTTCTGGCATTTCGGGCCGTTTCAACATTAGCTTCATTACACCATCAGTAAAGGAAATGATGCGAAAGAGTAATCTTCACTGAAACAAGGTGCGTTTAAACCTCTATTAAAACATGCAGTAAAATTAAAGTAAAAAACAAAAACAACAATACACTATAATATTCAATAAACTTAGTGAAAACTTTTAGATGGCTAATAGTGGATTATTATAAATATCTCAATAACTAAATTATTTGTATTTAACTGTAAACTCTGTTGTTAGGCAATGGTGTTAGAACAGGAAACAAATACATCATAAAAAAAAGAAAGGTAAAACAGCGGAAGCAGAGTTCACCTCGCCTTCAGTCTCACACAGTGATGAATTACCAATAATGGAGTCATTGTCACAAACATATTTTTTTGTAGTTAGAAAAGCGAAAAAAATTGAGATGAGAATAAAATGAGAATAAAATCTTAATCCCATCTCACACCTCATCAACATAAGATCTCATCTCGCATCTTATAACATCACATCACAATAACTCATATTGCAGGATTTCTGCTGACGTTCGGCTTTTAGCGTCTCGGTTTGACTGTTGGAATCACTCGTGGACACTCGCGGCCTCGTCCTCAACAAGACTCGACTTTCTAGCCCCATCAACAAAGCCTCGCTTCAGTCTGGAGATACAGAGTCGAAGGTGTGATGAAGACGCGTCGCTAATAAGACAGAAACCAGTACCTGCTTCACAGTCGCTCTGCAGACAGACAGTTTGCTCAGAAGAGACGGAGCGAGAGAAGGAAGTGTGTGAGTCACATGCCGAGATAGAAGTGCGAACATGAGGCTTCACTTCCTGCCGAGGTTTCGCTCAAGATGGCAGTGTGAAACCTCTGAGGAACCTTTATCATCGGACGGAGAACAACAGCCAGTTGGTATCACTTTGTTCTCCGATAATTCAACAGCTGGATTTTCTATCCGAGTGTGTTTTTCCGAGAACATTTGCAGTCTAAAGAACTGTTGGTCTATTTTTGATAGACAGTACTGTAGGTCTGACAAAAAAGTAAAGTGGAAAGGTGGAGTGTGTGTGTGTGTGTGTGTGTGTGTGTGAGGGCTTCTGAGGTTGTAGATCTCAATCTTCTGATGGTCTGACACGGTGTTCTGGTGTAGTCGAGGTGGTGTTCCATCATCCTGGTGGAGAAAAGAGGAGACACACTTGCTAAAGATGAGATAAGAGAAGAGTCGAGGGCCAAGCACTGAACCCTGGGGAACACCAGTAGTGGGAATGAGTCACTATCGGACACACTGGGTCACTTTCAACTGGACACTTTAAACACACTTACTACCTGGATCACTCGAGTCACTTCTTCTGTATTTTTCTCTCTTTATTGTATTTTTCTCTTTTATATTTCTATTCATGTTTTATCTGGTATATTTATCCTGTATTTTTGTATTTTTCTCTCTGCGTTGTATTTTTATCTTTTGTATTTCTATTCATATTTTATCTGGTATATTTATCCTGTATGTTTGTATTTATTTCCCGTATTGTATTTTTATCTTTTGTATTTTATTCGTGTTTTATCTTATCTCTATTTGTATTGTATTTTATAGCTTTTTTCTCTTCTCTTATTGTTTTGTGCTGTTACCCTCCTCCCACTACTATGTTTATACGCCAGACGATTTCAAAATACATTTCACTTTTTTGCAAAATTATTGTGTATGTGACAAATAAAATTAGAATTGGAATTTGTCTTCAGATCATTGACACGTTCCTCCTGAGTAGTTTTGCGTATCGTTCACAATCTCGTCATCACTGAAACGTTTTGTTTTCGATTGGTCCGGCCTGTGGTCTCCCATCTGTTGAGCTGGAGATAAGATAAGATAAGATGAGATAAGATAAGATAAGATAGACTTTATTAATCCCACTAGAGGAAATGTTTGTGTTCTACAGCAGCGACAAACAGAGAAAGAAAGGAGTTTTTAACAGAACCGGACAAAGACAATTTAAATGAAAACAGTGCAAAAATGCTAATAGCATAAAGAACAAAAGAAAGAAACAACAATAAAAGATCTAGCGGACTGATCGGGAGCAAAGACTTATTTCATTAATGAAAGGGCGATGTACTTTCTTTAACTGCGTTTTTGACTGCATTTACGAACCGTACACACAACTGTTTATTATAGTGTTACTGGTGGATGTAAAAGTTACAAGCTGGTATTTATAGCTTCATAAAAAAAAAAAAAACTGATGGGCCAAAATGGGCAAGACATTCTTATTTATACTCTGTGGTAATATTAAAAAAAAAAACATTTCTTCCGTATGTCAGTTATCAATATCATTACACTGTCAGTTTCTAATAAAATGTAATTGTGACAAATGGGTGATGACTAGTTCATGTGTGGATGGACAGACGGACAGAAAGATCATAGGACGGTAAGTCTACTGAACCACGTGTGTGTGTGTGTGTGTGTGTGTGTGTGTGTGTGTGTGTGTGTGTGTGTGTGTGCGCATTTAATACGTTAAGATTACACATGTTAGAATGCAGTGGAGGTTTGCTTGCCCTTTTTTTGCAAGCTTAGTTCAAGTTCAAGTTTATTTATATAGTGCTTTACTTAGTTCGAGACCAACCCAAAGTCTCTATGCGAAATATGGAAGAAAATGGTCTTTAAAAAAAGAAAATTGTCCGTTATTTATCTGTGTTCAAAAATGAGGGGAAAAGAGTCCCCTAAAAAAAAGAAAAAAAAAAAAAAAGAAATGGAGAAATGGAGTATAGGAAGCCACATCCCATTGGTCAGTTTCTGGCCTAGACCTCTGAATTCCACTATAAACGTCTCCATTTTCATCAAGACCACAAGCCACAACCACAAACCTGCCATATACACCCTATTGAGCCGTATAAGATCAGCAGCTTTGAGTAAATGTGTGTGTGTGTGTGTGTGTGTGTGTGTGTGTGTGTGTGTGTGTGTGTGTGTCTGTGCAATTTTTTTCCATTGATGTTTCTTTAAAAATGTATTGTAAGGTCAGAAATTTTAGCCGTTTTCAGGCTGACAGGTTAAACCACTAGTTATTGATCACGACACTTTGATTGTTCAGTCAATTGTGTCGCTCTTTGCTCTTATTAACTAATGTTGTTTGTGCTCAACAGTGTTACACAGTAAATGTTATTTTAATTTCTTCACTGGTTTCTGATTGTTCCTTGACTGACTCCTCCTGAGTAAAGGAAACATGATTATGACATCATCCCTTAAGATGGAGCAAATAAATCTTAAATAAAACACGGGGGTAAATGTCATGTGTAGGTTTTAAATTCAAGTAGCTAAATATTTTGTATATAATAATCTTCTTATAAGTACCGACTATGAATTGTATGACACCTGAACCAAAAAAAAAAGACCAAATAACCGTTTATTTATTTATTTATTGGCATATCTTTTATTTAAAAGCGTGGGGGAAAATGAACAAGTAAAACTTGAATAACACTCAAATGTACTGGGAACTTTGGTACGCACTTCTGCAAACCAGAAGAATCCTTCTTTGTTGTGAGGTGAGTCCAGTGAGGAAAACTCCGTATTGATAATAATGTTATATATTTAGTAAAAAACGCAACAGCAAATCACGTCTACTGCCCCGTTCGCCCATGTGTAAAGACGCCAATGTAACGTGTTCTCCGCCAGAATTACGCGCGCTACCACTAGAGGCAGACAAAGACCTGAAATAAAGCTGCCGGTTCTACAATTCTGTCCTACACAGCAGAACTTCCTACGACGCGCTTTGCGCACACGCGAAACACAATGACAGAGAGAGCACCGAGTAAAAGTTGCTCTTATTTTCGGTACTCAGTACAAGGACAATGTAGCCAAATACATACTTAAGTAAAGTAACAAACTACATTCACTCAAGTACTTTACACCTCTGACCTGAATTAAAGTAATGGTGTGTGATAATGCAGTGTTTTACAACTTGTAGTTGTTTGTGTTACACGTGGAGTGAAGCCGCCGACCAGATGAAGGGTAAAGTGATAGTGACGGAGCAGCCATCTTCAGTGTCAATTATTATTATTATTATTATTATTATTATTATTATTATTTCAGTTACTTAATTATTCCTTAAAGTTTCAATCATTATTGTCACAGTCCGTAACAAATAATCCACAACAGGTCCAGAATCGGCAGGCAAAAACGAGGGTCAAGAAACAAGATCAGGATCGGCAAAAATACAGGACGAGACTAGAGAAACGCTGGAGAGCTGAGAGCAAAGAGCACAGACAATCTGGCAAAGTGCTTAAATACACAGGATAATAGTCATTAATCACAGATATAAAACACCTGGTCTTCAAATGATCGATATAACATGTGGATAAACCAAAATGGCGGCAACCCGGTACACTTCAACATAAAAGTCCGATCGCGATTTCAGGATAAGAGTCCATGGTCACGTGACTCGGGATCATGACAATTATTATTTTTTTATTATTATTATTATTATTATTATTATTATTATTATTATTTCAATTATTTATTTATTCCTTAAAGTTTCTATTATTATTATTTCAATTATTTATTTATTCCTTAAAGTTTCTATTATTATTATTATTATTATTATTATTATTATTATTATTATTTACAGGGTTTGACACGAGTGGAACGTTTCACAGAAAGTCAGTGGCAGGAATGTGCTGCAGTGGGCGTGGCGGGGCGTGGTTAATCCCGTGGTGATGAAACACTGTGCGTGGAGTGTGTACTGGTGCGTACAGGACTGGCGAGATCCCATCAGGCCCGACCTCGTTCTGTGCCAGTGTGGGACATGTGCTCGGCATTTTTGGTTCCCATGCCTGAGTCCAGATTAAACCCTGAACCAGAGGTGTGTTAATCCCACACAACACCTCACACTGACAGAACTGGGGCTCCTAGTTCACACAGATCAGACTGACCGCTCAAGACACTAAACTACTTCATTACAAGTAACACGTCACCAAGACTTGAGTCAAAGTAGCAAAGTATCACATTTTAAAATAACTTAAGTATTTTACTCTGTACTGAATACAGGCCAAAAAAAAAGAAAGAATGTGAAAACAAATTCTATTCATGAGGTTTTGTGTTCTAATACAGAAATATATATATAAAACACCTCAATGTTTTAAAAGTTGTAGAACAAAGAAGATAAAAAAAAGTGACGTCTCAGTCACTCAAATGTGCAAAGAAAAAAAAGATATAAAATAAAATTCTGATTAGTAAATTACATATATATATATATATATATATATATATATATATATATATATATATATATCACACATATATATTATATATATATATATATATATATATATATAATTTAATACATGTATATATGATATAATATATATGATTATTTATACAATTTTAAATACAATTATATATTATAATTAAATTATAGTTATACAGTAAGTGTCCCTCAAATGTAGTGGAGTGAAAATAATAATATAATAATGAGTATTTTTTATAATGAGTATTTGAGAAAAGTACAGATACTCAATCAGAAATGCAGTGGAGTAGAGAGTAAAAGTTGCTTCTATTTTTAATACTCAGTACAAGTAGAAAGTAGCAAAAAACATACTTGAGTAAAGTGCTTGAGTAAATGGAGGTCGTTACTTTACTCAAGTACAGGCGTGCAGCACAAACCTTCTCCAGCTGATGGAGGAGCGCGTCAGTCGCTGTGTTACGTCTTTTCTGTTCATTTCCTGTCTTGTCACACTCACTTTTACTCCATCACTCTCTCTTCATTTACTCGACATCCAGCAGAAAGTGAGACGCACACACACACACACACACACACACACACACACGTCCATTAGGACCGGTGCTTTCCTGAAATAGTGCAGTGTGACAGAAAGGTCACGAGAGGTCATCCCTCTCCAGTGTAGCTCATATAGTCACAGAAACAAACTCCTGCCGTTGACCCCTGACAGCTTTGACCTCTGACCTCTCCTCTCAGCAAAGCTCCTCTTTCTGAAGGAGAGACTCGAGCTTCTTCTAATCATTGTCTGAATGACAGGAAGACATTAGTATATAGTTAAAAAAGACTTTTCTCAATCATTATCTGACTAGAACGGAGGAGAAAGAGCCTCCAGCATCCTCGTCTTCATCATCATCATCATCATCACCACCTGAGAGAAAGAAAGACCAAAGCGCCAAAACTCGGTTCATTTAATGCTTGAAAACTCATTAGAATTCTCTTTCTTTCTTTTTTTCTTTCTTTCTTTGTTTCTTCCTTTCTTTTGATTAAACTAGTAACTAGACTGAATTAGCGTCTTCAACGTGAATGTGCTGAACGAGGGATTCATATGTTAATGAGAAGGTGAAAATTGCTAAATCAAGAGTCGGAGTAAACGGACAAAGAAATTGTACGTAAAATTATTTGTATTCCTTCAAATAACACAGGCACACATTTTTTTAATTGTGTGTGTGTGTGTGTGTACGTTTGTGTAACTTTAAATGTGTTTATATAAATTATATATTGTTATATATATATTATAATAATGTATTCTAGCTGCATATGAATCAGAGCAGAACTTAAAAAGCTGAAAATGTCTTTCATACAGAGTCATTTATGATCTACCCGACCGGTTAATCAGGAACCAGGTAAACAAACTCTTCACACACACACACACACACACACACACACACACACACACACACACACACACACACACACAGAAAGAATGGAGAAAGAATGGAAACACAATCTTTTGCTCTAAAGTCTCTTAACTCTAATCTTAAAAATCAATGTGTAAAAACAGAAGTCAGAGCAACACAGTCTTTATCTCTGAGAAGCTGGAGGAGTCAGATCAGCACACACACACACACACACACACACACACACACTCTCAATCATTCATACATACACACACTAAATCATTCATACATACACACACATACTCGCTCACTCACTCATTCAAACACACATACACACACACACACACACTCTCAATCATTCATACTTACACACACTCGCTCGCTCACTCACTCACACACACACACACACACACACACACCCACCCACACACACAAACTCACACACTCACTCACACACACACAAACAAAACACACACTCGCTCACTCACTCAAACACTCACACACACACTCACACACTCGCTCACTCACTCACTCACACACAAACACACTCACACACTCACACCTTCTAAGGCGCACGTGTGTTGAAATAAGCGCTGAACTGTTGAACTGCGTGAGGTGATATAAACACGGAGTGGTAGTTGCGTGTGATTGGTGCTTTACGGCTCCTCGCACCTGCGTCCCTCTGGCTACGCCGCCTCTGGCTGAGGGCGACGCCTCGGTTACAGCTTCTGAATGTCTCTGTCAGCGCCGCACACTTCAGGTTCTCTCCACACATGTTCCGTTAACCCCGTTATTACACTGCACAGCCTAAACAAAGCTGAGGAATGCTGTCCTGCTGGCGGAGGAGAAGGGGAGGAAAGATCAGAGGAGGAGGACAGAGCGAGGGAGAGGAAGGACCTGAAGAGGAGGAGAAGAGAGAGGGGGAGGAAAAACCAGAGGAGGAGAAGAGAGAGGGAGAGGAAAGACCAGAGGAGGAGAAGAGAGGGGGGGAGGAAAGACCAGAGGAGGAGAAGAGAGAGGGGGAGAGGAAAGATCAGAGGAGGAGAAGAGTGAGGGAGAGGAAGAACCAGAGGAGGAGGAGAGAGCGAGGGAGAGGAAGAACCAGAGGAGGAGAAGAGAGCGAGGGAGAGGAAAGACCAGAGGAGGAGAAGAGAGCGAGGGAGAGGAAAGACCAGAGGAGGAGAAGAGAGCAGAGAGGATGAACCAGAGGAGGAGGAGAGAGCGAGGGAGAGGATGAACCAGAGGAGGAGCAGAGAGCGAGGGAGAGGAAAGACCAGAGGAGGAGAAGAGAGCGAGAGAGAGGAAAGACCAGAGGAGGAGGAGAGAGCGAGAGAGAGGAAGAACCAGAGGAGGAGAAGAGAGCGAGGGAGAGGATGAACCAGAG
>MU204278.1:673991-685140 GCA_017309775.1 Paedocypris sp. Pulau Singkep
GCATATCAGTTCTTGTTCTCATTGACTTTAATGTTAAAAAAGTAGCTAGTTTCTTATATTGAGAAACATTGTTCCTAAAATAAGTAAGTGTCACTTGATGTTTCTTGTTTCAGGAAGTTCTGTGTTAAAACATAAAGTCTACTTTGAAAAATGTCTCGATTTAGTGTAAAACATCATCAGAATTAGCTTCTTTTTTTTTTTTCTTTTCTAAACAAGACATTCCAAGTCCTATGTTCTTGAAATAAGCAAAGTCATCTCTCACTCTTAATCCTAACATAGTTACATTACCTTGTAAAAACAAAAAATCATTGTCTAATTTCAAGATTATTTAGCATGTCCAGAATTTGTTTTTTGCAGTGCATGTGCACATGATTTGTTAAATGCTGCATGATTTTGGAAAATGTGACCAAAGTTGAAAAGAATCATCACGGAGTGAGTTTGTAGATGTTCTGAGTGTGATGCGAACACAGGAGAGAATAGCGGCGGCTTGTGTGTGGCTTCCTGTCAAGCACAAAGGGCGGCTTATTTTAGCTCACGCTGACCTTCCTGAACACACACACACACACACACACTTTCTGACCCTCGCGTCAGCACTTCAGCGTCAAACACACTGATCACCGATCCGGACTGACACACACACACACACACACACACACACGTCTCACCAGGAATCACAAACTCCAGGAATGTTCCGGTCTGGCTGGAGAATCTCCAGGTCAACGTTAATTGAATAGCTACAAACGTATTTTTCAAACTTTTGTCCAACTATCACTTTGTTTGTTACACTTTTAAATTCAATCCAGACAAGAACTTCATGAATTCAGATGAAAAGTTTATTAACAGAAATGCAGTGTAAGATTTTAACAGTTACATATTTTGTAATTTTGTTGTAATTTTACAGAAAGCTGCCCACTGCTCAGGCTGTGTGTGTGTGTAAAACGCAGAGCACAATTTCGATACTGTCCCTAGTGGCCACAGACAAAATCTCTCGACTTATTTATCAGAGACGGTGTCACTGCTCCTCCGTTCCCACAGCTTCTAAATCTGAGCCTATTGTTCTTCTGTGTGTGTGTGTGTGTGTGTGTGTGTGTGTGTCTCAGGTGACGCAACTGTCACTTTCAGATTATATATTATACTGTACTGTATTTGTATTCATACTGTCGATTCTGTACGTAACCAAAGTGTGTATTGTGTATTTTCTGTAGCCTCTTAAGATCATTTAACGTATATTTTATGTGTATTTTATGGAGTACTATTTACTTTTACTGACTCTTTGTTTTTTTTTTACCCATTCTTAACTTTTGTAGCACTCAGTACATTTGTGCTTGCAAATGTAAAATGCTTTATGAATAAAATGTATTATTATTATTTCTTTTTTTTGTGTGTATTTATTGTATATTTTGTCGTGTTTCTTTTTTATGGCATTCATTGTGGAAAGCAATTTAAGAATTTATTTTGATTTTTCACTTATTTTAATTTGTTGGACACAGTCTGAACAGATTTTCTTTCTGTTTTTTTGTCCCCCTCTTTCTCTGACTCTGTCTCTCTGTCTCTGTCTCTCTCTCTCTTCCTGTCATTTCAGTCTTCTCTCTCTGTGCACAGGAGATTCCCACCATGAGGCACAAAGCTAACTTTAACACAATTGCAGAAGACAATGTGTGTGAATAAAGCTTCTGTTCAGCTTCCACCTATTTTCTTCAGTTGTTAAAGTCCGAGAGAGAGAGAGAGAGAGAGAGAGAGAGAGAGAGAGAGAGAGAGAGAGAGAGAGAGAGAGAGTGGGAGAGAGAGAGACAGAGAGAGAGTGAGTGAGAGAGAGGGGGAGAGAGAGAGAGAGAGAGAGAGAGAGGGAGAGGGAGAGAGAGAGAGAGAGAGAAACAGAGAGAGAGAGAGAGAGAGAGAGAGAGGGAGAAAGACAGACAGACAGAGTGATAGACAGACAGACAGAGTGATAGACAGAAACAGAGAGAGTGAGCAATATAGAGAAAGAGAGAGAGAGAGAAAAAGAGAGAAAGATGGGGGCGGGGTCAATAACTCAATGCACTTGATTAATCAGGTCTAGGCTTCACACTGACGGCTGTTATCTGTGTCTGATATGAAGACACACTGATGGAGAGAGTGAGGGGGTCACACGGAGGTAAATCTCCCGCACACTAGTGTGTGTGTGTGTGTGTGTGTGTGTGTGTGTGTGTGTGTGTGTGTGTGTGTGTGTGCTGGAATGCCGAGCTTGGACACACACGGTTGCTAGAAAGAAATAAACATTTCAGACACAGATGCACGAGGCAGCAGCTGTCTCACACACACACTGGTCAGTGGAGAGTCAGAGGTCAACACACACACACACACACACACCTCAGATATCAGACCTCACACCCACAGAAAATATCCCAGATATTATTTAATAATTGAAAAAACGTCTAATTGGAAGAAAAAAAAACAAAAAACTTAATCTCAGTGACTACAGCTATTGATGCAAAGTAAAACGGATTCAACAAGCAAATAATATGACTTTAACTTAAACAAGCAGATATAGGCAAATAATATATTTATGTAAATAAAATGTTCCGAAATGACATTTTTATTTTTAATACCATAAAGTTTATGTTTATACTTGTTGGATTTTGCAGAAGATCGCACATGCACGTGCTTCTATGACCAGTGTGTGTGTGTGTGTGTGTGTGTGTGTGTGTGTGTGTGTGTGTGTGTGTGTGTGTGTGTGTGTGTGTGTGTGTGTGACTGTGTCAGTGTGAAGCAGATCCGTGTCACATGAGGTGACAGGAGGTGAAACTTCTCACTCTTTCCGTCTACAATGTTAGTGTCACATAGACTATTGGATTTAATAGAGCTGTCAATCACAGCCGACCCAGCGGTCAATAACTGAACCACAGCACAAGCTGCTCACACACACACACACACACACACACACACACACACACACACAAGGACTGTTTCCACCAGCAGATAAAACCAAATCGTTACTGTGTTAACAACAGTAAAAGAGACAAGAGGGGGGGGGGTCAGAGAGAGAGAGAGAGAGAGAGAGAGAGAGAGAGAGAGAGAGAGAGACAGACAATGAGAAAGGGAGAGAGAGAGACAGAGAGACACTGAGAGAGGGTGAGGGGGACTGAGAGAAGGAGAGAGAAAGAGAAACACAGAGAAAGCAAAGTATTTAGGAAAACTTGAAGTACCATAATTAAGGATTTTGTCAATTTTAGGAGGTGCAGGTGTGATTCGGTTCCAAGCACTAAACTAGGCAGCCTTTCTATACAATTATATTAACTTATTATAACAGGTCAAGAGAGAGAGAGACAGCGAAAGAGACAGAGAGCGAGAGTTTTTGTCTGAAAGTTCTTGTTCTCTTCACACTTTGTTCAGTTTTACTTTCATAGTTTTTCTGCTTGGAAAAAAGCCCAAAATATCGCCAGCGCATAAAATACACAAAATTCTTTTTTTAAATAACATAAAACTCATTAAACAGAATGAATATTAGTTTCACATTACAAAGCAGTTGTTGTCGGTGTCGATAATCAGATCAAACTTTCTGTTCTACATCAGCGGCGAGACGGACGAGGTGAGAAACAAAGAGCGGGAAGCGGCTCTGACACACGCCGCGTGACACGGGGGCGGAGCTGGAGCGGCGGGGGGGCGGGACAGCAGCGGTGACGGATCACAGCATCACTCAAACCCCAGAGACGTTTACGGTCGACGCCTGTGGAGAAATGCACCGTGTCCAGAACCTTCCCTGATGTAGAACAGAACGTTTGATCCGATCATTCACACCGACAAATACTGCTTTATAATGTCAAACTAATACGTATTCATTCTGTTTAATGAGTTTCATGTTGTTGAAAAAAATCAATAACAAAATAGCAAATAATTTATGCGTTGGTGATGTTACTTTTTTTCCAAGTGGATAAACTCCCTCGCTGAGAGAAAGAAAGAGAGAGAGACAGATTGAGAGAGAATTCTCTCTCTGTCTCTCTCTCTCTGTCTGTCTCTCTGTTTCTTTCTCCCTCTCTCTCTTTCTCTCTGTTTCTCTTTCTCCCTCTCTCTTTCTCACTCCATCTCACTCTCTTTCTCTGTCTGTCTCTCTCTCTGTTTGTTTGTTTCTCTCACACTTCTCACACACATTCTTTCTCTCTCTCTCTCTCTCTGTCTCTCTCTCTCTCTCTCTCTCTCTCTTTCTTTCTTTCTTTCTCTCTCTCTCACACTCCCTCCCTCTCTCTCTCTCACACACTCCCTCTATCTCTCTCTCTCTCTTTCTTTCTTTCTCTCTCTCACACTTCATCCCTCTCTCTCTCACACACACTCCCTCTATCTCTCTCTTTCTTTCTTTCTCTCTCTCACACTCCCCCTCTCTCTCTCTCTCTCTCTCTCTCTCTCTCTCTCTCTCTCTCTTCACTAGGGCCCTTCACAAACACAGGATCCTCCGCAGGGCCACATTGTCATGCTGATGTCCCTGGGGCCGCATCACAAATGATCATTGAGGAGAGGAAAAGAGAGAAAGAGAAAACTGGACTCTCAGGAGACGTGTGTGTGTGTGTGTGTGTGTGTGTGTGTGTGTTCAGTGGTCTGGTCTCGGTCACTGAGGCTCAGTGTTGGCAGTAACTGGTTAGTATGTAACGCAGTGGTGTAACAAATTACTAAATACATTTTGTGGAATATATTACTCGCTGGTTAATTCAAACTTTTGCCATCAAACTTTTCACCCACAAGACAATAAATCTAAATAGCAATATTTCCTGGTCGTGAATAGACACACATGTATTTCACAAGTTGCGGCAAACTTATTAAACATGACTTGTTAAACTTTTTCTGCATATTTATTTTCCCATATTGTAAAAGACAAGGACACATGAGAGAGAGAGAGAGAGAGAGAGAGAGAGAGAGAGAGAGAGAGAGTGTCAATCAGAACATTCTGGCGTTAAAAGGCGTCACCAAAAACACCGGGATTTTGAAAGCGCTGTGTGAATAGTTCTTTTCCGGTAAAAATGCGGGAATGGCTGCGCTTGTGTGAACAGTCTTTACCGGTAAAGTGGTTCTGGTATTTTTCCTGAATTTTCCCGGCATTGCTGTGTGACAGAGGCTAGTGTTGTGAGTGGTGTAGTGAGGACTGACCCGCGCGCCGGTCAGGAGACTTTCACCACACCCACGTGCTCATGAAACGCAAGGCTTCTTGTGTTTCATGAGCACGTGGGTGTGGTGAAACGCAAGGCTTCTTCTCAAGATCGTCTCTTCTTTCTGTTTCCATCACTAACTCCTGTTTCCCCCAAACAAAAAGCGGGAGAATGACGAGTTTACGGCGACACAGGAAAAGGAGCCTGAGAAAGTCCCTGCAGGAAAACAGCCACATCCATCATGGCTCCACACCTCCTCTCCTCATCTCTGTCCCATTCTCTCTCTACCTGATCCACAAACAATGGCCGCTTCCTGCTGCTGAGCCGTGAGAGTGGAAACTGGAATGACAGAATGACTGATGTTGAAAGAAGCACACGCACCCAGAGAGAGAGAGAGAGAGAGAGAGAGAGAGAGAGAGAGAGAGAGAGAGGAGAGAGAGAGTGGAGAAAGAGAGAAGAGAGAAAGAGTGGAGAAAGAGAGAGAGAGAGAGAGAGAGTGGAGAAAGAGAGAAGAGAGAAAGAGTGGAGAGAGAGAGTGTGTGTGTGAGAGAGAGAGAGAGAGAGAGAGTGTGAGAGAGAGAGAGAGAGAGAGAGAATGGAGAAAGCGAGAGGAGAGAGAAAGAGAGAGAGAGCTCAACTCACTACTGCCACACATTCTGAAGCTTTAAAAAGGGCAGATGATGTATCCTTTTATTTCTTATATTTACATTATATTATTATAATATTGATTTAATTATTTATTCACCAGTACATATATACCGTCACTAAATTTGCACTTGTGTGAGACATGGTGGGTCAGAAAAAAATACCATCTATTTATTTGCAAAGAAAACAAAAAAATGTGAAAACTTAATAATTATTACATTGTTTACAATCAAAGAATAAGTGTAAACTCAACATCACAATCACATCATCAAAAATACACATTCCAAAGCGTTTAAGGCTGATGATTTATCATTTTATTTATTATAAATAAGCAGAACTATTAAATTGTCACACAATTCAAAATGCGTTCACCAGTATTTGTACACGACTGAATAATTGGATTTGTGTGAATCGGCCAGATCAAAAGGCCAACTATTTATTTATTTTTGCACAGAAAACCAAATACTCGTGAAATCTAAATAAATATTACCGTGTTTACAAACAAAAATGTTTGTGGACACTAAATTAGCACGTTTGTAAACCAAAAGGTAAACAAAACAAACCACATCATCAAAAATATTGACTTTTCGAGCGTCAACACAGCGGCGCTGTCGTCATCACGGAAACAGACGAAGATTTCCGAGCGCGCTGGATTGTGGGTAAACGCCGAGGCGAGGACGCCGCCATATTGTCTCGTTCCGCATATTCGCCAGGCAGAAAACAACAAATACGGCGACCGCGGTCGGTTATCGGGGAAGCGGCGGGATTCTGCTCGGTTCGACTCCCGCAGGCGGTGAAATGGGTCGCTCGCGGAGCCGCAGCTCGTCCCGGTCCAAACACTCCAAACACGGTCGCAGACGGAGCCGGTCCCGGTCCAAAGTGAAAGGCCGAGGCGGCAAGAAGAGAAGCCGACGCTCGCGCTCCGGAAGCCGCAGGGACCGGGCCACGACTCCGCCCGACCGCACCGACATATTCGGCCGAACCCTGAGCAAGAGAAACGCCGACGACAAGCAGAAGCGGGAAGAGGACGAGCGGCAGCGGAGGATGTGAGTGTCTCTCTCCCGCGGGTCAGCCTCGGGTCACAGGCTCGCGCTGCCCACTGCTCCGGGGGTGTGTGGGTGTGTCACTTTACTGCCCCTAGCGGTCAAACTCTTGTGACGTGTCAGTCGCGAACGAGCCGCTCTAAGAGCCGATGCTCTTAGATAAAATGATAGATAGATAGACAGAGAGAGAGAGCGCGTGAGCGAGAGATAGATAGATAGATAGATAGATAGATAGATAGATATACAGACAGAGAGAGAGAGCTGGATAGATAGACAGACAGACAGATAGATAGAGCGAGGTAGATGGATAGACAGAGAGAGAGAGCTAGATGGGTAGATAGACAGTAAGAGAGCGAGGTAGATAGATGGATAGATAGACAGACAGAGAGAGAGAGAGAGCGAGAGAGCTAGATAGATAGACACAGGCAAATAAAACCTTTATTAATCTCCCAGGGGAGAAATTCAGGTGATTAAACCGATACATATTCATGAAAGAGTCATAAAAATGGTGTAAAAAGTGCTACTCGGTTATTGTGTCAGGTGAAACAGTCTGAGAGCGGCTGGGAAGGTTCCTGTAGGAGGAGAAGTGATTCTTCAGTGGCTCATGGTCAGCTCCGTCCACTACAGCGGGACTATTATTATTCTTCCAATCATGTCAGAGAAAGACTAGACTAGTAGCGAGAGACACCTATTGCAGAAGAACTTCTCTTTTCCTACCAACATCTACGCCTGGTTCTGCCTTCATAGCCGATAAATCTGTCCTGCCGTAGTTAGAAATTCTGGCATTATCTTAGTAATAGACATATTTAGTTAGAGAGTGTCAATATCTTTTTGTGCACTGATTCATGGGCAGAGTTTATTATAAAACGATGGGTAGGAAAGAATGATGGCACACCAGAACTTCAGTCTGATAACACATATTGTGAAGGAAAAAATAAAGGACAACGTAGGAAAAATAGAAAAGAATTATTCATTTATGTAGCATGGCTAGGCACATGCATCCAGAAAGTGATATTTACACTAACTAAATATGTCTAGATCGTGTTAAGCGTGTCGACTCGAGCCAACAATTTCTTTGTGGGCGAGATTGAAATAAAATCATGTTCAGACGCACATTAGTTCCATAAAACTGATAAAAAGTATTCAGACGTTATTTCTTGGAGGAAAAGATAACTTGAAGAGAACATGATAAATCACAGTATGGTGTAATAATTGATTTCAAGCTTTTGAAAAAAGCTGTGTGTTTTAACATCATATATCTTAAGAAGCATATTTAAACATTTTTATGGGCTGTTTATAATTAAGGAACTGTTTTACTAAACCCACCTCGTTATAATATTGCATGTTCTCTCTTGTACATAAATACATGTAAAGTTTTGTATATGCCATGAAATAGGCGACTCTGCAACTGAATTGGCAATAAATATAATCAATCAATCTGTTTGATAAGTAAGATGAGTGTCGGCGTGTTCTCTCTCTGCAGACGCCAGCAGGAGATCGAGGAGCGTCTGATCGAGGAGGAGACGGCGCGGCGGGTGGAGGAGCTGGTGGCGCGGCGCGTGGAGGAGGAGCTAGAGAAGAGGCGGGACGAGATCGAGCACGAGGTGCTGCGGCGGGTGGAGGAGGCCAAGCGCATCATGGAGTCGCAGCTGCTGCAGGAGCTGGAGAGGCAGAGACACGCCGAGCTGAACGCGCAGAAAGCCCGAGAGGTAACGCTCCGTCGTTCTGGCTCCGCCCTCCGCTAGTGTAGCCCCGCCCACACCTGACCAGGAGGCGCCGAGCCGCCGTCTCGCATCGCTCCCGTCTGACCAATCACTGCCCAGCCCCGGTCCGTCCTGCAGCCACACACACACACACACACACACACACATTGTTCCGTAAAATAAAGTTCACAAAATTAGTCTGTGATTCTGTAAAGCAGGGTCACACACAGACACGCCTCCAGCCACATAGACACGCCCTACTGTGCATCTCTGACTCCTCCCACAATTCATACTGGACCATCGCACAGTTTTAGATTTGACAATCTGACACACACACACACACACACGGCATAGACACGCCTCCTGCCACGTAGATACGCCCTACTGTACATCTCGGACTCCTCCCACAATTCATTCTGGACTTGTTATAGATTTGACAATCTGACATTGCTCACACGACCATCCTCCTCCTCATCATCATCTTCATCATGAACACAAGCTCCTGACTCGCTTCCTCTCCGTCTTCAGTTGCAGATCGGAATAAGGACTTCTCCTCCCACTTTGCTTTCGTCTTCATGTTGTAAATGTACTTGTGTGTGTGTGTGTTGACTATTTACTTTTCCTCAGGAGTCCTGCTCACACACACACACACACACACGAGCGTAGACACACACACACACACACACACACACTCTAACCACTGATCACTCCTTTGTTTCTTAACAGCGTTTAACGGTTGTTAGCCTGAGGTCCGCGCGCGGTAATGTTGTGTGAGCGCACTAGCCGCTCAGAGCTTTTAAAGGGGCGGCGGCGTCCAGGACGGGACACGGACCGGGCGTAAATACTCACCCTTTAATCCGCAGTTGTAGGTACAGTGCACGGTCTCGGGAGAAAGGCGTAGGTATACGAGCAGCGGTGAGCCCCTACTCTTCACTCTCTCCTTTCTTTAAGTTAATCTCTCTCTCTCTCTCTCGTTTTCTTTTGACAAATCTGCTTATGGATGCTGGTAAAGTAACAAAAAAAAGAGAGAGAACGAGCAGAATGATTTATTTTTCCTTTTTCATCTGCCAACAATTGAGATTCCTCGCTAGTTGTCGTGTGTTGTCTTTACAGACCTGTTGTGTGTGTGTGTGTGTGTTTGGGATGAAGTGTGTGACTGTGTGTGTGTGTGTGTGTGTGTGTGTGTGTGCACGTCTGTATGTAGATGTTACTGTACATTTGATGCTGCAAATCGAAGCAGTGTGTGTGTGTGTGTGTGTGTGTGTGTGTGTGTGGCTGGATGGGAAGTGGACGGTTGTTTTCCCGCTCTAACGTGGCTCTGTGTCTCTCGCTAGGAGGAAGAGAAGTCCAAACGGGAAGAGCTGGAGAAAATTCTAGAGGAAAACAACAGAAAGATTGCTGAAGCTCAAGCTAAGCTGGTACTTTATGCTTCAAAATAACCTGAACATAAAAGCCTTTACGAATGAGTGTTTTTAAAATGAATAATTACGCACATATCTTTTCAGTTGATATAGTTAATTATGGAATCAAATTAGTGCCAAATATATCAAACGTAAATTTCTAAGCACGGTCAAAGTTTTTTATTTTTTGCTTGCGTTGAATTCTTCACGTTTTTGTTTGAAACTTGTTTTTCGTTTTGTTTTTTTTTGACACTTACTGGTCAAGCAACTGTCAATCACATTCTCAGCAGCCAATCAGAGAAAGGAACGCCCCCACGTGAATCTTGGGGCCAGAAATCCAAACGGGAAAAAAACTGAACGAAAAATCCGAAGCGAAAAGAAAAAAGAAAACAAACAAAAACTGTGAAGATTGCTAGCGAAAAATATAGCAAGCGAAAAATATAAACAACTAACATAAATGTGACATTTTTGTTCCTTTATTAGAAATTTACGTTTGATATTTTTCATCTGATTCAATAGTTTATAATGTTGTTTTTACTGTAAACGTGGTATACAGCACGTAGTGTGTATATAATAGCGATTTATTATCCCAGTAACACACGTTGGTGACAAAGCGATGAAATCACGTCTGTTTCAGGCTGAAGATCAGCTTCGCATCGTGGAAGAGCAAAGGAAGATCCACGAAGAGCGAATGAAGCTGGAGCAGGACAGACAGAAGCAACAGAAAGAGGAGCAGAAGATGATCCTGGGGAAGGGCAAGTCCCGCCCCCGCCTCTCCTTCTCCTTCAAAGCCGCTGAGTGACAGTGTCAGACCAGGTCCGCTCCGGTCCGGTCCGCTCTTTATAACCCGCCGTGCGGTTCGCGAGCTTCACTGGGGTCGGGTCGGGTCGGCGCCGTCCACCTTGTTTATGCATCGTAACGTGTCGAGACCCGCGCGGTGCCGACGCCCCTGAAGGGGTTAATACCCCCGTCTCCTAGTGTATAATGCGCCATCGGTACCGCGAGGAAGTCTGGAACCACAGGTAAGACAAGTCCGGGTGTGTGTGTGTGTGTGTGTGTGTGTGTGTGTGCGCTAGAGGCCGTCGTTGTCTTGCGCTTATTTACTCCTTTCATTGTGAACTGGGTCGTTGAACATGTTGACCAATAAATCCCCTGATCAGAACCTGTCACGTGTCGTCCTCTGACTGCTGAACGCATCACGAGTCTGGACAGAGGGAAGCGTGTTGGGCAGAGGTGTGAGGTAC
>MU204278.1:685240-730109 GCA_017309775.1 Paedocypris sp. Pulau Singkep
TTTTCACTCCACTACTTTTGGACGAACACGTATCGTTACTCGTTACATTGTGATTGTGCGCGACAAGCCGGAATTGATTTATATCGCGGTTAATTTCTTGACGCTGTTTGTCAGTTAGAAACCACAAGAACGCGAATTAGGGGCATAAAAATGTGTTTTACAAATGTTATTATATAATAACTTTATATAATACATATAATATATAACTTACTAATCAGATTAATCTTTTTATTTTATATCTACTTGCAAATTTAAGTGATTGAGACTGACTTTTTGTTCTTTTTATCTACTTTGTTCTACCAGTTTTCAAACATTGAGGTTAAATTCTGTTTCTGTCTTGAAAAACAATAGTTTTTCACATTTCTTTTTTGTTTGGGCCTATATTGAGCACGAATAAACTTCCTAATACTTAAGTTCTTTTAAAACATATACTTTGCTACTTTGACTCAAATCTTTTTGAAATGGGTGACTTGTTACTTGTATTGGAGTAGTTTTTACAGTAAGTATCTGTACTTTTACTCAAGTATGGCTGTCCGGTACTCTCTACACCGCTGGTGTTGGGTGAACTCTTCTTTCTTTCTGGAAAGTGAAGTTGAAACGGGTCGTTGTGATCTTTGCTTGCCGTCTGGTTGCCGTGGAGATGGTCTGGTGTCAAGCACTCGAATCTACAACAATGCCGTGGCATATTCCTCATCTACATGAATACCTAAATAAACCATATTAAATACCTAATTATTGTACTGTCATTGATGATAAGAAAGGGAAAGAACAGTGGGAAACACACAATCTCCTACTCCCGCTAGACTTTCTTACAGAAGTGAAAGTTTGAAAAAAGCCAGAAAACAGTTTGACTGACGTCGTCTGGTTTAAAGCAGCTGCGGGTTTAACTCCTAACTTTTCCTGCGAGCCTCGAGGAAGCGTGAGTGTGTGTGTGTGTGTGTGTGTGTGTGTGTGTGAGACTGGATCCTGTCACAACGACCCTGTTGCGATCACCCGGAGCCCGATCAGAGTTTATCTCAAAAATGTGAATGTGTGTTTGGTTCAAATTTCAACAGTGACTACAAATAAAAGAACTGGCAACAATAAATTAACCCAGATTTTATTTTTTGTTTTGTCATTAACAATACACGATTAGTCACTAGGTTTTACTAAAAACACGGCCATGTGAGAGAACACGTGCCTGTTTCAACAACACTTCTGTATGGAGATGTATTATTATTATTAATTACACATTTTATTATCAAGGCTCCTTCGACAATAACATTTTAAAGTCCTTCAGTTTTATCATCACAGTGTTGTTCTTTTGACTCTCTAAATGCAACGAATATTATTTGTCATATTTTACTTGTAAAAGATCTATAGATAAATAGGGTTTACCTTTAGTTTTGTAAAAGACTGTAAAATCGGGTCCAGTTTTCTGTGCGTGCGTTCTGGACACGCGCACACACTGTTTGTTTTAAATCCACAATAACCGTTTGTTTATTTATTTATTTGCCCTCGATTATAGTGCTGGGAATATCACCCGGAAATACTAGAAACGGTTATTTACTACTAAGTCTAGTAGTTTATGTATGTTTTTAAATGCGTAAAACCGAGACGCGCTTGGCGTCATTCGACTCTCCGTGTGGCCGCTGGTTGGCGCTGTTGACTGATAAATGAGTCGCTCTCGGTTTCAGGACGTTGCTTTCTGTGAGTCTAGGTCTTGTTTTAATTACTCACACAGCAAGAAAAACTCAACGCGAAAGGCACATTTAACAGCTTTTTAACGTTTTTGTGACCATCGAGAGACATTGAAATACTTTAGGAACACATACGGCTTACGCGCACTCTTTCAGCACGCAGTCGAGTTTATTGTGTGTGTTTGTTTGTTTGTTTGATTGATTGTCTCACAAACACAAACACGCTCACGAGTTTAACGCATTTAATCCCCAAGAACTCAAATCTGGGTTGATGGTGACCCGAGGTCCGCTCAAGCGACCAGTCGCCGGGCGAGCGCTTGATTGGCAGGTCCCCCTTCAGCCCGCGCGGCCAATCAGACGCGGGTGGGAGGAGCCGGCGAAAACCCCGCTCTGACAAATATCCCGCGCCTCCGCCGCTCCGCGCTACTCAGAAGAGGCGCGCGCCGTCACCGGAGCTCTCGGGTCCCGCAGGAGCTGCAGCCGGAGAACGTCCCATGAGAACTTTCTTTTGACTCCATCGCTTCATTTTAATTTCAGTTTTGCTTCAGTTGGGTTTTTTTTTCTTTCCTTTCCCTCCTTCCATTTCCAGTCATCCGTACTCGGTCCTCCTCCGCTCCATCCAGTCATCCACGCTCATCACGGAATACCGCACCTCGCGTTTGGGATTGGTAGCTGCTCGGGGAGACCTCCACTCCCGCGGGATTACCGTCCATGTGTCCGCGGCGGCGTTGGCGACGCCTGTTTGGAATGTACCCGCTTTGGTGAGCGCCTGAGCGGATGAGAGCGTGCCACCTGTCCGCGGCGCTGCACTGACCGAGACGGGATGCCCCGCGCCTGAGCCCCTGAGCCCCTGAGCCGGCTCCTCTCCCTCACGGATCAGCCCTAGTTCGCGCTCACCTGTGAAGTTCGGAGCTGTTCGGCCGCCGCGGTCGTGTCGGACCATGGGTGACTCTCTGTGGAGATATTACTTGGGAGTTTTGATCCTCGCGTGTGAGCTGAACCTGCCCCGCGCGCTCATCCTCGACTCGGTCTACTGGAACACGACCAACAGCAAGTGAGTCCGCCTTCACGCCGGGACTCGAACCTCTCACGTGTGTTTCGCGTCTTTTTCCGCAGTTATCGCACCTATGCTAGCGGGGAATCATCTCGCTGATGATCTGCGGCACTTTGTGTGTGTTCCGTGTGTTCCGAGGCGGCTGTGAGGCGTGTGGTGGCGCGGACGCACGCTGAGGTGAAGCGCCGGAGGTTAGGCCGCGGTGCGCGCGCTGGTCTCTCCCTCACGTGAACGCACAAACGGCACGTCAAACCAGTGGTTTAATTAAGCCGAGACCCGTTAAGCGTGGCGCGTTCACCGGAGGCTGGCGGTGTGTTTTACCGGGTCGAAGTCCCCGCGCGCGCCCACACGTGAAGCGCTGGAGCTCCGCGCGGGACCCTCGAGCGCTCGTGCCGGTTAATTATTCAGCTCGTCTGGTTTCTAGACCTGGATCTCTGGGGTGAGGGGCCGGAGACTGGCCTGGTCTGGCGCGTGCGGGTCACATACGTGCGGCCGGAGAGATGAAGCCTAAAGGCCGCGAGACGCAGCGCGGGACCCCGGGGTGAAGAACTCACTCTGCTCATTTAGTTCCACATTTAAATGGTGCAAAAAGGGTGGGATGTTTGTTAGTATAATTTTGAGTATTAAGTATATATATTTTTTTAAATATAAAATTACATTAGAGATATTATATAAGGTCTCATAATTTACCGGGACTCGCGAGTCTCGAATGTTTTTTGGTAGTTGCGCGTTTTTATTCTGGCGCACACAAAAGTTCGTGAAGAAAGTTTGCGTGTTTTGTTTTGAATTCAATGTTGAATTGTGTTTTAAATTAAAATGTTCACATTTGGGATCATTTGCGAACTCACGATTTTACAAAGTAACACGTTTGATTTTTGTTTAAATGTTATTTATGTAACAGTAGCGCTATTGAAATCACAGGCCCCGTTAAAAAACACAGTTGTGGAGAAAAAGTTCAAGTTGATGCGCATTCAAAAATGTTAATGTTAAAACAGTGCAATTACAAGGAAGCACATGTTGTGCCTAATCTGCAAGAAACATTTTATAATATTTACTGATTTACCAGATTTTTCCAAGTTACCTAAATATCGTAAAAGTATATTTTGGATACGTGAAAAAATTCAGTGTGAAAATGTAGACGCAAAAATCTTAAACTTAAAATATAAAACAATTAACAGTTATTGGAATTTATAATAATAATAATAATAATAATAATAATAATAATAATAATCATTATTATTATTATTGTATAATTGTTGCCGTCATTAGTATTGTTACTATTATTGTTGTCGTCAATTATTTATTATTATCATCACCACTATATGAGTAGTAGTAGTAGTAGATATTCTTCTTCTTCTTCTTCTTCTTCTTCTTCTTCTTCTTCTTCTTCTTCTTCTTCTTCTTCTTCTTCTTCTTCTTCTTCTTCTTCTTCTTCTTCTTCTTCTTTTATTATTATTATTATTACTGTTATTATTATCATCACCACTATATGAGTAGTAGTAGTAGTAGATATTATTATTATCCTTCTTCTTCTTCTTTTTTATTATTATTATATTTATTATTGTTATTATTATCATCATTATTATTATTGTGGTTGTTGATTACAGTGTCAGTGGTGTATTATGGAGTGGGTTTGTCACAGTGTTGGTGTCTATTGTGATGTCTTCATTGATGGAGTCTCTATTGTGTGTGTGGCGGCTGTAAATATGTCTGCTGCAGGCCTCACACACTCTCTCTCTCTCTCTCTCTCTCCCTCTCTCTCCCTCTCTCTCTCTCCCTCTCTCTCTCTCCCTCTCTCTCTCTCTCTCCCTCTCTCTCTCTCTCTCTCTCTCTCCCTCTCTCCCTCTCTCTCCACCCGGGCGAGCGGCGGAATCACCCACTGTGCACATTCCTGTCTTTCTTCTGCTGGGATGCTTCAGACTGTCCTTCTCTAAAAGCTGACGGCGCTGATAAACTGCTGCTCAGAGAAACCGTGTCACTGCAGGCCGACATTTGGTCAGGAATGTGCATTTTAATATTTAAACGACTCTAGAACGGCATCTTCCCGGAGAATATTCCCCGTGTCCGGCAGTGTGTGTGTGTGTGTGTGTGTGTGTGCGGCCCTCACGGAGTCGCTGCTGAAGCCCGTGTGTGTGTGTGTGTGTGTGTGTGTGTGTGTGTGTGCTGAATCAGACGCGTAATGGCTCTTCCCGCTCCCAGTTTTCTTGTTCCATCTGGTAATCCATTTTGTCGGAGGTGGAGAAACAAAAGCGTCTGCTCTACACGTTTCAGTCGCCTCTCGTCATTAGGAGATTACATCGCTTAGCGGGGTTCACGTCCGCCACAGATACGGCGGGAATGAATGCGCGGGTCATGAATAATAACTACGGGGTGTGTGTGTGTGTGTGTTAGACCCCGGGGGCTTATAAAAGACCAGCGGAGACAAGCACGTATGGTTTTAGATGCTAATATCATCATTATTTTTGGGCGTCGTTATCTGTTTGTAATTGGCTGTGAAAGAGAAGAGAAGAACTAGAGATGACGTTTCCCCGCATCAAAGGCTGTGGATGGAGAGATGGACAGAGGGAGGAAAACAAGAGGGAAAAATTGTAATTATTTTGGTTTTTTTGTCTGTTTGCTGGTATTGTCGTCAGTCAGATGATTGTGCGTTAGTCGACTACACTTCCTGCTTCCAGATCTGACGGTCACACAGTTTTACATTCGAACTTCATGTTAAATAACCGTGTTCCTGTTTGTGCAGGATTAGACTACTGACTGTCAGCATCTCACAGCTCGGCCCACACAGCTAGAGGCTTAGAGAGAGAGAGAGAGAGAGAGAGAGAGATACAGGGAAAGAGACACACAAAGAGAAAGAGAGAGACAGATACAAAGAGAGAGAGAGAAAAAAGAAACAGACAGACAAAGAGAAAGAGAAAAAGAAATGAAGGGAAAGAGACATACAAAGAGAAAGAGAGAGACAGATAAAAAGAGAGAGAAATAAAGGGAAAGAGACATACAAATACAAAGAGAGAGAGAGAGAGAGAGAAAAAAGAAATAGACAGACAAAGAGATAGAGAAAAAGAAATAAAGGGAAAGAGACATACAAATACAAAGAGAGAGAGAGAGAGAAATAAAGGGAAAGAGACATACAAGAGAGAGAGAGAGAGAGAGAGAGAGAGAGAGAGAGAGAGATAAAGAGAGTCAAACAAAGAGAAAGAGAGAAGTGAATAAAAAGAGACATACAAAGAGAAATAAAGGGAGAGAGGCATACAAAGAGCGAGATAGAGAAAATAAGGGTAAGAGACATACAGAGAGAAAGAGAGACAAAGAAAGAGAGCGAAATAAAGGGAAAGAGACATACAGAGAGAGAGAGAGAGAGAGAGAGAGAGAGAGAGAGAGAGATTTACATACAGAGGCAGCGATTAGATAGATCAGGAGTTGCGCATCATGAAGGACGACAGGCAGGAGGAAAGAAAGAGGTAAAGATTTATCGAACAACTTTCATTCAGAACACGTGTTGTGGGTTTAACGCTAAACTGTGACCCTTTCACCCGCCTCAGCCTCCGCTTGACCTCCGCCGCTTCACTTCATCTCATCTGTTACATTGACTTTTTTGTTTTTAAATACATTTTTTTAGCGCTTTGTTTTTTGTTTTTTAGACTGCTACAATAAGCGTCTGATAATAATATGAATAATAATACTGAAGCGTCTCACACACGCACACACACACACAGCTGCAGTCTGGTTAACAGCACGAGTGGCCGGTGTGTCACGCGGCTGGTTAAAGTGCGTCTGGAGAGCGGGATTAAAGCCATTGACAAACATGAGCGTGACCTCTGACCCCCAGAGCAGCTTTAACCCTCAGACGCCCGTACGTGTGACCTCAGTGACCGCGCGCTTTGGAATGCGGCAGACGTGCATCATAACTACACGCTGCGCATCGCCGTATCAGTGTGTTTGTGTGTGTGTGTGTGTGTGTGTGTGTGTGTGTGTGTGTGTGTGTGCGCTTTACACCTTTAAACCCGATGCAAAGAGAAAAGTGTTTTCTGTCGAGTTCTGACGCTACTGGAGAACATCTCGCCTTCAAATCTCTTGTTTTTAGGGGAATCGGTGTGTGTGTGTGTGTGTGTGTGTGTGTGTGTGTGTGCGCAAAAAGTTCACGTGAAAAAATTAGAAAATAAAAAACAAAATGAGTATGAAAGACTTAAATCAAGTAAAATTACCTGCCAAAGGGGTGAAACTTTTTCTTGAAAAAAGGGAATTAATCTTTTACTCTTTAATTCTAAGCTCGTTAATTTATCTTGTTGGAAAAAAAAAACAAGATTTAATGTGTAATTTCATTCAGAAGGTCTTTTAACTTCGTATTCAAAATTCAAATTTTATTTGTCATATATATATGTATTATACGTGGCACAACATGTAGTGAAATGTGTTTTTGATCGTTCCAGCATTTAAACACAGGGATGGGGGAGATACAACAAAATGTAGATATCATTCAAAATATAAATAAAAATACAAAATTTCCAAGATAAAAATACAATTAAATAACGTAAAAAGAGTAAAAATACAAAAAGCGAGCACATTTTGTCAAGAATTCATTTTTTGCAGTGTGTGTGTGTGTGTGTGTGTGTGTAGTTTTACTCTAGTTACCAAGCCTGACATCAAGAAACATGGCACATAAATCTTCGTAGTAAATTAAAATAAACATGAGTTTGATTTATTTCAATTGGATTTATTTTTATTTGAGAAATACGTGAGGCAGCATCAGAAGTCTGTGTGTGTGTGTGTGTGTGTGTGTGTGTGTGTTTCATACGTGTCGTTGTTTAGTCGAAGGAAAGCGGATGAACAGAATCCACACGTTTGAAGCGGTTTGGCGGTTAAACGTTTCTTCTGACGCTCTCCGCGAACCCGCGTGAGAACTTTGCGCCGGGAATTAGCTTTGTCTTCTCGTCTTCCCGCGGCAAATCCCGTGGCAAACATTCAAACACACCTCACGCTAAAACGAACAAACTATTGCTGGCTTGTCAAATAAGCTGGCTGGGAGATAAGAGGCGAGCGAGATAGCGATCCACTGCTCGGGCTCCAGAGGATTTGCCTGGCTAGATCTGTCATGCAGATAGCGCGCGCGCACACACACACACACACACACTTTATTCCCGCGGGACTAACGACTCGCAGCGTCTCCTGATGTTGTATTCAAGGCTTTATGTCGTTTCGCTTTCTGTCACGTCTTTGTTCGTCTTGAGAGAGTCAAAACTGTGAAAGCGACTTACAAATGCTCAGAACTCGAACTCGAACTCGAACTTTTGCCGTGTAAAAAATAAATCACTCTGAAATCACCTTCGTCTGTTCCCGTTCGTTTGAGAGAAACGTAAAATCCCCGTGGAATCCTTCACAAGGAAAGCTGGAGGTTTAACAGTCGAGTGTTCTTGTTTGTTGAGATTCTGCTTTAATGTTTGTGATTACTGCGTTTCTGTCCAATTATTCACGGGTGTCAAACTCATTCTCACATCAAAGGGCCGGATGTGACTTATACATGTAACTAAATGTAATCAAATGTAGTGTAAAACAAATGTAACTTCTCCTTAATGTTAAACAACTCATTAACACTTATAAAAGTGCAAAGTAAACATGTAAACATGTAAGTACACTTGTGAGGTTACTTGTGAAATGTAAAGTAAAATTGTGAAGTAAAAAGTAAACATAACTCCATTAATGAAGGATTTCCCCGCTGTGGGACTAATAAAGGTTTTTTTTTTTTTTTCAATTCAATTTTCAAACTGTCAAAGTGAATAAAGAAAAATAACAAAACCATGGAAACACTGTTGCGGCTACTGTAGTTGAAAGGCATTGTGGGAAATGTAGTTTTTAGTCAACGCACGCTCTTCATTTATTGTTTGGTGTTTATTTTCAGACACTCAGGACTTTTAATCTCTCGCGGGTCACATCTGGCTCCCGGGCCTTGAGTTTGACACACGTGCTTTAATCAAATCTCATATTAATATTAGAAGAATCCCTTTTCCCTCTCTAGATTCTCCTGAATCATGATACAATTATAAAACAAACATTACTTGTCAAATTTTAAATGTTTTCCTGTGTGTGTGTGTGTGTGTGTGTCAGGTTCGTCCCGGGACAGGGCCTGGTGCTGTACCCACAGATTGGAGATAAGATGGACATCGTGTGCCCGCGGGTGGAGGGCGGCTCCACGGACGGAGTGGAGTATTATAAACTCTACATGGTTCCGCTGGAGCAGCTGAAGTCGTGTCAGGTGACCAAAGCCGACACGCCGCTGCTCAACTGCGTCAAGCCCGACCAGGACGTCAAGTTCACGCTCAAGTTCCAGGAGTTCAGCCCAAACCTGTGGGGCCTGGAGTTCTTCAGGGGCAAAGACTACTACATCATCTGTGAGTAACGCTAGCTTCACACGGGCCGGGCCGAATAGTCGCTCTTCACATTCACACACACTGATTCACCTTCATCGCATCGATAGCGAGATTTAACTCCCATGATAACCGAATCTCAGGGGGATTGAGGTTTTTTGCCCCGCCTCCTGACATTTGAGTGACATACCTACTTGCCAATCAGAATGTTTTTTTTCATCCGGAATGGACAGATTCTTTTCTATTCATATTAGCCACTGGGAGATTAAACCAGCGAGTCTGACATGTTCTAAAACTGCTGAGGATGCGTTCAGATTTGTACCTGTTTATAGGTTAAAACTTTTGAATGGAGGGACATTATTGTAATATGTATAATATTCTATATACTGTATTTAATGTTCCAATCAATTATATATAAATATTTAGTTTTCATGTTTAAGTTTAATTAAGAATGGTTCTTTACTAAATATTATTATTACACATTATATATATAGAATATATTTTATATATTTTATATATATATATATATATATATATATATATATATATATATATATATATATAAAATATTAAATAATGATTTTATTAATTATATATTATTTTGTTTATATTATTGTATATAAATATTATATATAATAAATACTAAATAATATGTCTCATTCTACGCCATCAGAACGTCTTTTCAAAGCCAGTGACATTTAAATTATTTAAAACGGTTAAATTTAAACACCAAGTGGTGAAGTCAATTTCCATTTGTATTCGTAGGTATTTAGGTTAAGGGTTATTTAGGTTTAATAATCATGGAGCATTAGACAACATGTTTTATTCATACTAATAATTTTGTGCTCTTAAAAGTTTCAAAAAAAATCGAAAATCGCAAACTTTTCGCCGTTCGCCGTCTGTAGAAGCTTCCGGACGAGGCTTTTATTCACGTTTGGCTCTTCTTTCCCGTGTGTGTCGCAATTCTTGAAGAATAAAGAGGAAATCCAATTTTGCAGTTCTTGGAAATCCGCTCCTGCTTTATATTGTCGCTCTCCGCTTTTCCCCGAGAGCCTTTAATTCATGAAGAGCGAGTGACAGAGGAAAGAAAGAAGGCTGGGCGAGAAAAACGGGTTGATTTGGTCTCGTCGTAGATGTTAATTGCTCGAAAGCAGAAGTGTGTGCGCGAGTGTGTGTGTGTGAAGACGCGCGACTTCTGCGTGTTCGATAAGTCTTTAATTAAAAAGTTTAATCCTAATAGCTCTGCTTAATCACTTTGTCGTTATCAATCGGATCGGCTGGAAACCAATCGGATGATTTCAATCCCTCCATCGGCTCCAGAAGCGCTTTATCGTGGTTGGCCAAGAGAAAGTCGTTGACTCGCGGGAGCCAATCACAGCAGCTCTGGATCTAAATGGCCGGCCAATCACAGAGCAGGACACACACCTGTGGATAATTTTACAGAGGAAATCTGGCCAGACCTTCAGCGACTCTCCTGCTGTTCATCTGCAGCCCGATGAGTGTGTGCGTGTGCGTGTGCGTGCGTGTGTGTGTGAGTGTGTGTGTGTGTGTAGGTGTGTGTGTGTATGTGTGAGACGTGATCGTCTCTGACAGCGAGCCCTCCAGCTCGGAACAAACAGAGACACATGATCTAAATATGGCAAACGAGAGAGAGAGAGAGAGAGAGAGAGAGAGAGAGAGCGAAGGAGCGGGAAAAGAAGCAGCGTTGACTCGCGTTACACAAACCTGATGGCGACGGGACGAGGACGCCGCGTCTGATGTCGTTATCAGCGGCAGGAAGTGAAGTCACGGTTAGCGCGCTAGTGCAGTTTGAGTCAGAGTTGTGATCTCTCGCTGGTCAGATCGCGGCCTTCTGTAGGGGTCAGGGGTCATGTTTGTGACAGCGGGCACAACCTCTCGACACCTGAGCTCTGAAATTACGTTCTTTTTCAAATTCACTCTGCTAGTTTGGCTTTTAGAAGCACAACAAGAGTAAAAATGAAGCGTCGTTGATTTAGTGTTGGAAATGTTACACGAGTTACTACTAAATATTATTTTCATCTATCTATCTTTTGCATTCTAACACAAGGGACACGTCTTATCTAAACATTGCGCTCGTAATTTTCCATAAATAATACACTTAGATACTTCCTTTGTAATGATTCTGCCAAACTCTTTGATCCATGACCAGCGGTTTCTGTTAGACGAAGTAGAGCAAAACTCATTTCATTTAATATTATAAAGGAAAGATGATCTTGCATTACAGTAATCGCTCGTTTATCGCGGTAGATTCGTTCCAAGCCCGACCGCGAGAGGTGAATTTCCGCGAAGTGGAGGCACAACATTTACGTATTTATTTAACACTTATTCAGACTTTTCTACTTTCAGTAGTATTGTTTATTGAAGTAATGTTGACAAACATCTCCCCGCCGCACGCGCGCAGACATTCATGTTCAAAGGGTGTGAGCGGGAGGATCGCGCGGGAGCAGTTTTCCACAGCTGGTGGTCGCGGGGAGACGGCCGACATAGCGATTCGCTGCTCCGCGGTGAGAAAAAAAAAATGAATCCGCGAATATATGTAATAAAGAAAAAAAATCCGCGATACAGTGAATCCGTGATAGTCGAACCGCGAAGTAGCGAGGGATTACTGTACTTCTGACATTTAAAAGAATTAAAAATAAACTGGGAGAATGAGTGAGGAAACACAACGGCAAAGTAAGTCTGATATCAACTCAGACATTTTACTACCTGAAAAAAGGATTTTATTCTGAAGTGTTACACAAGTCGACACATACAGCAAACAAATCAAAATAAAAAAAAATATTAGCCCCGCCTACAAAATAATCATAGTTTGATAAGTATTTCAAAATAATTGTGTCCTCAACTGTACATAATAATGTACCTTAGTATGTTTCTTTTTAAACGTAATGGTGATTTTCACAACATTACTTTCACATGACATTATATGTGTCATTGTGTTTTTTTTAAATGTAAAGTATTAGTAATGTGTGTTATTCTAATGCTGTTTGACAACCTGATTTCCAGGGCTGAATATTTAAAATAAAAAAAGCAAAAAAGAATCGTGATCGTTATTCTAAGCAAAAAAAAGACGTGATTCTCATTTAACCCTGCTCACACTCACACACACACACACACAGAGAGACGGACTCTTCCTCCGTGTTCCTCGCCGCCGCGTCATGTGACCGCCTGATTGACCCCTGGCCGTGTGATCGCCCCGCTCGCGTCCAGCCTCATTCACCACATTTATTTCTTTTTCAAACGAACACGCGGAGAAGAACACGAGCTTTTAAGGAGCTTTACGGTAATCAGCTTCTGTTCTGCTCCACAGCGAGAAGCCACAGGTCAGAGACGGAGATGTTAGTGACACACACACACACACACACACTCTGGAGGAACTTCTGGACGTTATTAAAGCCTCGTAGATGACAAAATACATGTTTATGGACTGGTTCTTCATGACGTGGCCGTAGAAGTGGGCAGCGCGGTGCTAACGCTCTCTTTCTGTCTTACAGCCACGTCTAACGGAACGATGGAAGGCCTTGATAATCAAGAAGGAGGAGTGTGTAAAAGCAAGTCCATGAAGATCGTCATGAAAGTCGGACAAAGTGAGTGCGAGCGTGTTCTTCCTCATGACTATTCATAAATCACTTCACCAGTGACATCCGGGGCCATTAGCATAAGCCACACCCACCGGCTCGCTCGGCCTGATTCCTCTCTCTCTCTCTCTCTCTCACACACACAGCCAGACACACGCTGAAGGTCACTGGATTAATCACAGCGCCTCATGTTTTAATGATCAACACACACACACACACACACACACACACACACACATATAAGTTCAAGCTTATTTATATAGCACCATTATTTATATAAGGTCTTAGTCCCAGACCAAGTCGCTGTGCGGAATTAGGAAAAAATGTCTTTAAAGAAGAAAAATGTCCATTGTTCACCTGTGTTCAAAAATTTGGAAAAAAGACACACACACACACACTGTCTTGCTCACACACTATTGTTCTCACACACACACACACAAGTTCAAGTTTTTTTATATAGCGCCATTATTTAGATATGGTCATTTTGTAACACACACACATTTGCTCTCTCGCTCTCACACACACACACACTTCCTTGAGCCGTGTGGAGGTAATGCGTGTGCGTGTCAGAGTGACGAAGCTTCATCACTTATCTTTTGTTTTGCAGACCCCTCAGATCCGGTTTCCCCTAAGGAACACCCCACCAGATACCCCCCCAGACACCCCGACAGCGAGGCCAAGGACTCCAAATCAAACGAGGTGCTGGACAAGCACGGTACGTCTCAAGCTCCTCCCACACTCCAGACGCGTGACGTGCTTCCTTTCTTTCTCTCAGCGACTGACTTGAACTTTGACGTAACGTTTTCTACAGAAAGAACCATTTCTGATCACGGCTTCGGCGAGTCCGAATCCGTCGTTTCCTAATTGCAGACGTTTCATCGGATCAAAAATGTTTTAAAAAGAAAATCTATATTTGCTTTTTTTTTTTTTTAAAAACATTTTAAATTTCAGACACCTTTTTAAAATTAGACTTGATTATTTTCCCTCGTCTATACTTTGAACAACCAAAGTTCTACAGCTTAGAAACGAAAGAGCATTTTTGTTCGATTTTTGAACAATTATTTTGTTTATTTGTTGCATCTTCTGTAAACAAACATGTTAATGTAAACACCAGATTTTCAGTTGTAATGAAAGTTGAGTTTCGTGAGGAGATCTTATTTTAGTCACGTTTTGAACATGACTTTACTCTTCAGTTCTTACTATGAAATGCAAACGTGTTTAACTCTTTCAGACTTTTCGACTCTCCACTCAGACTGAGAACACATCTGTCGCGTTACCTTTGCGCTTCGCTGTTTCTCTGCAGCGTTTCTGCACGTGACGTGACTTTGTTCTATGTTGTCCTTTCTGAAGCAGAAACGAGTGGAAGCGACGTAGGCCGCACTTTTCTTTGTCAAGTCAAGCTGCTAATGTTGTGCAACTCGTTCTACGAGCGGGAGCGGTGGTCACGTGACTCCACATCCAAACGTTTCCTGAAATGGAAAATAATCGAAACAATCGACCTGGAACAATTCGAACGATTGTTACGTTCTGAACGATTATTGAGTTCTATTAGGTTCTGAAAATTTTTAACGATTATTACGTTCCGAACCATTATTACGTTCCGAACCATTATTACGTTCTGATTAAGTTTGATTATTTAGTTCGATCGAGACCGTTTTTCGCTATTTCTGGCCTTCTCACCCGTGCGTTTCTCCCGCAGACGGCTCCCAGCAGGCGGACGACAAGGGCGACGGCAGCAAGTCGTCCTCGGTCATCGGCTCGGAGGTGGCTCTGTTCGCCGTCATCGCCTCGGCCAGCGTCATCGTGGTCATCATCGTCACCATGCTGGTCTTCCTCCTGCTGAAGTACCGCCGCCGCCACCGCAAACACTCGCCTCAGCACGCCACCACCCTGTCGCTCAGCACGCTGGCCACGCCCAAGCGGGGGGGCGGGGGCGGGAACAACAACGGCTCCGAGCCCAGTGACATCATCATCCCGCTGCGGACTGCCGACAGCGTCTTCTGCCCGCACTACGAGAAAGTGAGCGGCGACTACGGACACCCCGTCTACATCGTGCAGGAGATGCCCCCGCAGAGCCCCGCCAACATCTACTATAAAGTGTGAGCGCCCACTCGCTGACCTCTGACCTTGTGACTCCAGCCCCACCCACCCCCCCGTCACTCCACTTCTCCAGGTTTCTGATCTTTCTCCTCCGCGTAGAGGGCGGAGCGGGGGGGAGGCGCCCGACACTTAGGCCGCCGTGGCGCCTTTATACGGGAGCACGAGCGAATCAGACGGCGAGGGCGGAGACTCGAGAACACACACACACACTAGAGGAGGAGGAATCGCGGGATGACTGCGGACCAACAGGAAGTGGATTTCTAGCGAATCTGACAGCGGGGGCGGAGACTCGAGAAGACACACTAGAGGAGGAGGAATCGCGGGATGACTGCGGACCAATAGGAAGTGGATTTCTAGCGAATCAGATGGTGAGGGCGGAGACTCGAAAACACACACACACTAGAGAAGGAGAAGGAATCGCGGGATCACAGCGGACTAACAGGAAGTGGATTTCTCGAGGAAGCTCTGCTGTGCACGTTCACATTTGTTTGGTTGGCGTCGTCCCTCACCGCGTTTACTCGACGTCTCCCCGCCGCTGTGCTCGCGCTCCAAAATGGCGGCTTCCCCCAGGCTGGAGAACGTCCTGCTCAACTGGTGTTACTGCCCGGACTACTCGCGGCGCCTAGATATTAAAACACTATTATTTAATGATCATGTTATGATTTAGAGGATCACTAATGGTCAGAGTGCAAGTCGAGCGTATTTATTTTAGCGTGCTGGTAACTTATCTGCACATGCACCAGCCTTTCACTCCAGCAGGAAGTCGTCCTTTTCTTTTTCATTTGCTTTTCTGCATCAACACACACACACACACACACACACAGCGGGTTGGTGTGGACGCTCAGACTGGTTCTCAGACGAGAACGAGCCTCTCTCTCACACACACACACACACACACACACACACATTGCGTTCCCGTAGTCATGCATTTTACTGTTCATCCATTGTTTCTCATTGTTCACGGAGGTTGTTGAATCTCCCCGAGAAGCCAAGCCTTGTGTGATCGCAGTCGGCGCCTCTGTAAGGGGCCACCGCATCTGCAAATATGCAATTTTTATTTATTTTTATAATTGATAAAAAAAAAAGATGATATACGTTCACCTCTGGAAAAGTGTTCTTAATCATTGAATTGAGTGAGAATTAAACGAGACGATACAGCAGAAGAAACACAACCCGGTGTGTTGTCATTGGCTTCGACCTGGAGGAAACTGTGAACGACATTTACACACACACACACACACACACACACACACTTGTTCAAGACGTAGTTTCAGCCGTAGAACACACACACACACACACACGAGTAGCTGTTCGGTTGCTGCCCCTTACGGGCTAAATATGACAATCTCTTTACTTTCTACGAATCTTACGACACTTTGGCAGCCGGGCGATGTCAGACGGAAGGCGGGTGGTGTGTTAACGCCTTGTGCGAGTGTGTGTGTGTGTGTGTGTGTAGGTGCGAGAGTGTATATACGCCACCGTTTGTACTGAACATGGATCCCGGTTGTGACGATAGCCTTACTCTCACATTTTTAGCCAATAAAATAAAACCTTTGCGAAAAAAGATTCCGAAAAAAAAAACAAACAACAACATGGTTCACCTCGGTTCGGAGAGAGCGTACTAATTTTTTTGGTAAATAGCTTGTGTAAATAAATCCTGATGACAAATCCAATAAATCGTTTTTTATAATCTCTTACGTAAGATGTTTTGTATTGGAGTTTTTGGCTCTGTATTTTAGCTAGCGCTCGTCAGGCTCCTCCCACTCACCCTTTGCACTGTTCCCATGGTGACGCGGTTTAAAGCGTCACGAGAGAGAGAGAGAGATTTGCCAAACGGACTGCTCGCCACAAGCGTGTGCCATACGTGTCGCCGTAGGTATTTATTTCATTAGGGTCTCTGTCTCGCGTCTCTGTCGGCCTCAGTATTATCTTTCTACGTGTTTTAGTCCCGGAGATCCTGGTTTCCCGTTCTGTTGCCGGCGAGTCCGACCCGGTCAGGAGTCAAGCCGCACGTCCACCGCTCTGTCAAACTCAAATGTTTCTAATAAAATGTTTTTCCTATGGAACGTTGGCTTCTCAAACTCTGTTTTTTTTTTTCCCCTTTTTCACGGCTCTTTTGCTCTGGTCCGTTCAGCTCGTGGAGCGACTGGACAGAAACTCGCCTCGGGCACATTCAGTTAACAAACCCAGAACAGCGTTTAATTACTTGCGTTTAATGAAGACGGAGGCAAAAACAAGACGCTTCCACGAGTTCCTTGCTCTCTCTGACTTTCTAAAGGAATCTGACGGGATAAATCACACGCTTCACGTCGGCCCCTGAAGGAATAACGGCAGGAGGACGTGTTTTTAATTTCTGTTGTCATCCAAGGCCAAGATCACGTGATGTTTTCCATGTGAAAGGCGAGAGGTTAGGGTTAAGGGTAATGGTTAGGGTAAGGGTTTTCGGTTAGAGTAAGGGTTTAGGGTAAAGGTAAGGGGTTGGAATTTGGGTTTAGTGTAATGGTAAGGGGTAGGGATTAGATTTTTGGGGTGGGGTACATGTTTAGGGTAATAGTAAGGGGTTAGGTTTTTGGGTTCGGGATAAGAGTTTAGATTAATGGTAAGGGGTTGGGTTTTTGGGTTGGGGTAAGGGTTTAGGGTAATGGTTCAAGTTTAGGGGTTAGGATTAGGGTTAAGGTTTAGAAGTTGGTAAGGGTTATGTTTAGGGGTTTGGGTTAAGGTAATATTAAGAGGAAGGGGTTTGGAGTTAGGGTCTTGGGTTAGGGTTTAGGGATGATGGTGAGTCTAATTATAAGGGTTGGGGGGGTAAGGGTTAGGGGTTAGGGTAATGGTAAGGGGTAGGATAGCCCACGCAAACACACTCCACCGGCGTCAAGCTGGGGTTTGTGGTTTTGAGCTCTTTGTTGGGGAGACCTGGTCTCGGTGGTCTTCAGATGGCTCCCGTCTGGAGCTGATCATCTTCTGGTATCCCGCCGTGAGTCACACCGGCAAGACGCAACACGACTTCACCCGATCTTGATCTTGGCTGAAGCGGCGGATTAGCACCTCCAATTGTTTCTTCCTGTCCAACCACATGTTCATCGTTCCATTCCTGTAGAACTGGAGGTGTGAACGTGGAATGGGTTTTCAGCGAGGAACGCCGTCGATTCAACCCAGGCCTCCAGCTTTCTGACGCGTCTCCTCGCTCTCCACGCCAATGTCAATCGCTTTAGATTAACGATCCCGCCGTCTAATAAGTGTCCGTCAATCTACGTGAGGTGACTAGTAATCTCACCGAAACGTCCTCCGTCCTGACAGCACCACGGCAACACGAGTACGCAACGCAGCGGTTTGGACGTGAACCCAGTTTCAGGTCTGGAATGTCGCAGGACTCACACCTCGGATTCACCAGGAATGCGTCACTTTATTCAGCCACGTTGTGCGCCCGAACATGACCACACACACACACACACACTCTTTATTGAGAAGACAAATGCAGTGTGTCTAGGTGCAGACGCCTTTGTTCGAGGTGTGTGTGTGTGTGCGCTGGGTGTGTTCGGGTATGAATCAGTGTTTGTTTTGAGCGTGTGCTCTTTCTGGTTGGCCAATGTGAAAACATAATGGCTATAAATATTGCTAAAAACAACTGTTACACAATAATACACGTATATTTAGTGTTTGATATAAAGCGACTCTCTTCAGGCGTGTCAAACTCATTTTCCCCGAGGGCCACATCAGCATAATGTCTGTCCTCAAAGGGCCCGATGTAACTAAATTTAATCAAATGTAATGTAAAATAAATGTAACTACACCTTAATGTTAAACAACTCATTATTAATAACTCATCAACTTATTCAAGTGACAATTGCAGTTGCGTAGAAAACCCAAGTTTGCTTGTCGCTCTAACATAAATCCCTTCAAATTTTGTCAGTTTATGAAAAAACACAAAACTTTATTAATGAAGGATCAAACTGTCCAAGTAAATAAAGAAAAATAAAACTGTGTAAACACTGTCGCGGCTACTGTAGTAGGCATTGTGGGAAATGTAGTTTTTAATGAACGCACACTCTTCATTAATTTTTCCGTATTTATTTTCAGACACTCAAAGCTTTTAAGCTCTCGCGGGCCACGTCTGGCCCCCGGGCCTTGAGTTGGACCCATGTGCTCTAGACACTGTTAAGAGTCCGTATACGTTAAATTCAACATTATTATTATTAATGTTTGAGTCCTGGTCTGTCTGTGGAGCATGTTCTCCTCGTGCCTGTGTGGGTTTCCTCCTGGTCTCCACAATATAAAGCACATGACTAAAGTCAAGTCTGTAAATGAAGGAACTCACTCGCTGTCTTTCCTCAAACCAACCACGCCATCAGATGTCCAGAGTTTCTGTTTACAATCAAAGTGTCCAATCAGGGCAGCTCCGGGGGCGTGTCAGGGCACAAGCCCCTCCCTCTTTCTCCTAGACTTTCGCTGATACGTAAAGACGCACAGCAGCGATGATGGAGCCGGATTATTAACATGATTCTGTCATGTGTAACTAAGGCCGAGGTCGAGACTCGAGTAAAAGATCCAAACTCGCCACTCATTTGCATCGTTGGAGCGGAGGTGGTGGGTCTTTGCATATATTAATATAAATTATTGAATTAATTCCTTGCCCCTGTGATTAAACAGAATTATTATAGATTGAGTTTGTGCGCGCTTGTTTGTGTCCTGAGGGAGAAACACACACACACACACACACACTAATTTAAATGCCACGGCTGGTGAAGCTGCTGAAGTACATGAAATCTAATCACTTCTGTTGTTCTTCACTCGGACCAGTTTCTAAAATAAAAGTGTACAAATCTATTTTGGTCACATCAGAACGTTGAATTTATTCCATAAGGAGATTATTAGTGGAAGTGACGTTTTTGGACCAATTAAAGCTGCCACTACATTATTTAAGAAAATGTTCTTAAAAGTGCGGGCTGTGGGTTTCCTCTGGGTCTCCAGCTAATAGTCATCATATAGTCTCATTTTATATCTTAAATAATGTGATAATAATTATTAAAATTAAATAATTTTAAATCATTTGTTGTTAAAAAAACTGTTAGTTTTACAAAGCGGAGTAAACAGCAGTTGTTGGTGAGCGAGCGGCCGTCTGGTTGTGATCTCACTGACATCAGCTTTTCATCGCTGATGGACAGAACACTATCACCCTCACACTTCTGTCAGTCTGTCGTCTCATGGCAGCTCATCTGAAGACAATCACAGGCGGAGACGAACGAGGGAAGGCCCGCGCCGAAAGACGAGTGTGAGAGGAGGAGAGAAGAACAATGACACGGCTGTTAGCTGGAGAAACAGAGCAGAATGTCAGCTGGGAAGAAAAACGAGAGAGAGAGAGAGAGAGAGAGAGAGAGAACAAGTGTGAGAGAGAGATAAACAGAGAGAGGAAGAACGGACGAGAGAGACAGAACAGAAAGACCGAAAGAAAGAGACAGAGCGAGAGAAAGAGAACGAACGAGTGAGAGAGAGACAGGGAAACAGAAAGCAACAGAACAGAGAAACAGAAAGAGAGAGAGTAAACATGGTGGTAGTATATTACACACCGATGGAATGAGAGACACCTGTGGAGGAGAGAATCAGAGTGGAGAAAGAGGTTTTGTTTGCCTTTATAATCATCGTTCTGCTTAAATGTTTGCTTTATATTACTGAAACTAATGTAATTGCTATGAGAGAAAAAAAATAATTTCTTTCAGTGTACGCAAGAGAATAGAGGAAGAGCTAGAGAAAAAATGAAAGACAGAGAGAGAGAGACAGTCCGAGAGAAAGAGAACGAATGAATGAGTGAGTGAGAGAGAGAGAGATGAAGTGAAGAGTTGAGAGACTCGCAGCTTCAGCTTTGATTTGACCAGAGACGCATCTCAGCTTTCATGTAAAGACACACACACACACACACGCTGTTTACTTTTACGCTCTCTCACACACACACACACACACACACACACATCAGTGAACATCAGTATTATTTACTTGAGGTGCTTTCAGACAGTTGTAGCTCCTTCAAACGCACTGAACAACATTTGCTCCAAAATCCATCCGATGAACAGAAACACATATTTTCCCGCCATGCCATCACACACACACACACACACACACACACACACACATACAGCGGTCTTGGTCCCGTTGCCATGGGCACAATTTGGACGAGGAAGTCCACCCCAGGAGAGTGTGTGTGTGTGTGTGTGTGTGTGTGTGTGTGACCAGAATCCAACAGAGATCTAAAGAACATCACTCTCAAGTTCAGATCAATATCTCACCCATCTCTCTCTCTCTCTCTCTCTCACACACACACACACACACACACACACTCTCTCTCTCTCTCTCTCTCACACACACACACACACGAGCTGTGCTGTTTGCGAGCGCCAGGTCCTTTCGATCAGACGGAACACGGGGGAATATCATTAAAAAATAAAATCCAGTCAGAGAGAAAGAAACTGGATGAGTGTAATTGCAATTTATTTCCACTTCACAGATCCTGTGGGTTCGACAGAGAAGGGGATTAATATTAGCTGTGAGGTGGAGCGAGATGGTGGAATAAAAGAGCTTCATTCTGCACAGAGAGAGAGAGAGAGAGAGAATATGAATGAATTGATAAAGAAGTAAACCTATGGGTCGACTGAAACAATGAAGTTTTATCTAACTCAGTTATTACTGTACAGTGAATATCTACAGTGGTGGTGGTGCAGCTACAATGTAAAAAATGTGATCGTGATATTAAGTTAAAAAAGTTTGGTAGCTTATTACACGTGTTATTATTAATTCGTTTTTTTAATATATAAATATATATATATATAGCTATAGGTGAGACGCTTATTTTCCTTATTTAAACACGTATTTTACCCTTTTACAACAAATTATTAAACTTTTCAATTGCTTTTTGTTGCAATGTAACAGGTTTATGTAAACGTGCTTATGCTTTATTTTAAAGTTTAGAGAGTTTAAGAACTTTGAGCAACACATGCAAGCTTCCCATTGGCTCTTTCAAGGAACAAGCTCATCAGACTCTTTCCTCTTAACGTTCACTCTTCATCTGCTGTTCATCAAAATGACATTTGATCCCTCCACGTGTTGAGATTCAAATGAACGTGACTCGATTAAAACCGCAAACCAATCGAACCAATTCTCTTAAAAGAAACGTGAAGTCTCGTTTTCTCAATCTTGGTTCCTTAAATGAACCCCAAAAATTGCACTAGTTTGCTTAAAAAAAAAATGTTTTTAACAAAATGTTCACAAATAATTTAAGAACAACTATTTTTTAACACATGTGCATTTGTTTTAGCAATTACATACATTTTTTTATTGATAATTGCATGTGTGGTGATGAGTTTTGTACAGTGTACGTCGTGTGGGCGTCACGGCTTTACGCTTTACAGTGGCATTTGCAGATCAATGGCGCAGCGTGTGAGATGATCGATCAGCCAGACCTTATTATGCACCATTAGCTCCAGACCGACCGCAGACAGCTGATCTCCAGCCGCTCCCAGCTTCATCTCACCATCGATTCCTCCACCAGTTCATTAGTGGCAATCAGTTGATCTGCATCGCTCCGTTCTCTTCTCTTCCTCCTTCTCTTCCTCCTCCTATCCTCTTCTCTTCCTCCTCTTCCTCTTCCTCTTCCTCCTCCTATCCTCTTCTCTTCCTCCTCCTCCTCCTCTTCCTCCTCTTCTTCCTCTTCTTCTCTTCCTCCTCTTCTCTTCTCTTCCTCTACTTCCTCCTCTCCTCTTCTCTTACTCTTTCTCTCCTCTTCCTCCTCTTCTCTTCCACGTATTACACACACTAATAATCTATTTATATAGTATATTTATATATAGAGAAGTCTAAGTGAATAAAAAATAGGTTTTAATCTTTTTCACACGCACACACCTATTAAACCTCTCTAACAGGGTTTTTTTTCCTCAAAAACAATTGTTGGTGTACGGTGACACACACATCCAGCAGTGTGAGATTGTGTGTGTGTGTGTGTGTGTGTGTGTGTCAAAATCAAGCGCCTGTAGCTGTGAGACAGGACGTATCTGCTGTCCGACCCAGAACATTCCTGTAAGGTTAGAATGATGATGAACTAGGCCATTTCACACACACACACACACACACACACACACACACTTTCACTGGTGTGTGAGTCTCATCTGAACACTGGGAGTGTGTGGGAACCTGTCACTATCATCGGAAGAGCGGTGTAACGCTACACCAAATGGCTGCGTTTGCTGACACACACACACACACACACACACACACTCTTCAAACCCTTCAGGTACAGTTACAGCGCTTTACTGTATAAACCGTACTGGATTTTTTTTTTTTGGAAAATTATTCGAATGTATTAAAACAATTGTTCACACATTATATTATTATGTTTATTATATTATAATTATTCTAAACACCAACAATTTTTTTTTTTTATCTAATGAATCCATAATTAATTGAGTTGGCTCATCTCATTTACATACGCATTACTAACCCCGCCCCCCACCCCACCTTCTCTCTCTGCACTGCGCTGAAGCTCCTCCTTCCATTAGGCAGCTGGTGAAGGGGTGTAATACTGTGTGATGAAGGGAAGGTGAGAGAAGGTCGGACCTGCGGAGGATCTCAGACCAGCGGCCGTCATTCACCTCAGTCCGTCTGCTGGATTCAGGGAGTAAATGTGTGAGGAAAACGCAATTAGGAGGAGGAGGAGAACGATGATGGAGGAGAGGAAGAGCTCTCAGTTTGCTCCAATTACTGTAATCCCGCAGGACACACACACACACACGCTCCAGACAGATATTAGTTTATCTGTTATTCATCAGGAAGAGTAAGTAAGAGGCTTTTATTGTCATTGTATGTTGTACAACGAAATTACAGCAAACAGCAATAAAAATAAATTAAAAAGGATAAAACAAAAAATTTAAAACCAGCACGCAACACAATAAAGAAATGTAAAGGAAAAATAAACAAAACAAAATAAAATATATAAATATAAAAGTATGAAAGAAATATATGATATAAGTATGAAAAGGCAGTTGTGCAAAGGGCAAATGGCTGAGTGAACCAGACGAAAACTCTTAAAATAGTTAAAAAGAGTCTTAAGAGTTTTGAACACGATTCTTGAGCTGAATTACGGGAATAAATGTTCTCTACATCTACTACACTTCACACAGACATAGTGACTTTTTTAATCTATAACAGTGACCTACAAATGTCCCGTCTAAAAAAAACGAAAAAGGAAATTATGGGTTAACAATTCAACTGAATCTCATTTTTTAATACATTTGATGAATTTTTCAGTACGTCTCCCGCTCAAGTATTCAAGTTTTGCATAACATTAACATCTAGTTAAATGCATTAATATCCATTATTAATCTCTTAAATTCATTTGAACTGTGATGAAAGGTGGATAAGTTCAGCTGGAAATGAACAGAGAGCCGCGTTTTTAACGTCCCGAGTAAAGATGGACGAGGATCATCTGATGGGCGAATCACACAAACACACAACTCACGTTTACACACCGGAAAAGATTGACCTGCTGCGGCAGAACAGGAGGAAAGAGCCATGGGAAAGGTCAAAGGTCACCAACAGCTGTCACCGCTCACATGATCACCTCCAGATCTGAGGAAGAGGATTGGTCACAGTGTGTGTGTGTGTGTGTGTGTGTGTGTGTGTGTGTGTGTGTGGGAGAGAGAGAGACAAAGAAAAAAAGGAGAAAAAAACAGTGAGAAAGAGAAATGTATATCATAATGTATGAATGTATGTCATAAATAATAAATTGGACTTTTCATTGAACGTCACAAAATTATGATTGGCCCGAAGACATGAAAGTAAAAGAAATCGACAAAAATTAAAATCCATAAATCTGTGTCCAAATGTAATATTCACTTTAAATCCCTCAAACTTAAATAAAGACGTAGCATTATTTTAGAGTTTTTTTTGCTCACAACCAACCATTTTAGAACCGATGCAGGTACAGTGTGTGTGTGTGTGTGTGTGTGTGTGTGTGTGTGTGTGTGTGTGTGTGAAGCCGAGTCAGTGTTTGTAATTGTGTTTGTGTTTAAATTGCTATTGATTGAGAAGCTTTAACTCTGTCTGAGCCTCAAACAAGACGACACTCGGCTTTCACTGTCTGACCTCATCACTGCTCTGAGACAAAAGGAGAAGATAAAGCCTCTCGCTGTGAGCGCACCGCAGAGAAAGCCATAGAAGAGAAACAAGAGAACCGATAATGATCAAGACAAAGATAGCCAGAAACAGAATAAAAGACTTGGAGTGATGGAGAGAGAGAGGAATAATACACTGTAAAACGAGAAAAAAAGTGAGTCAGCAAAAAGTCAGACTCTGTCCTGGATCTTCTGAGGATGGATGAGAGGTCACGAGAGGAAGGTGATGGTCTCACACACTGAAAGATTCTTCTCCTGCCCGGAAGAAACGGCCTTCTAACTATTTCCTTTTGCAGGTGTTTTACAAAAACGAAGCCAGATGTTTTATCACAGGTAGAACAGCCAGAAAACAAAACAGCAAGGTTTTGTAGCGTTTCACAAAAGCCGCATTTGTTACTCAAACTTCTGTGTCCATCAAATCAACGGAACGGAACCCGAGCCAGGACCAGTACCAGAGTAGGGTAGGGTAGTTTATGAAAACACACATAACTCCATTAATGAAGGATCAAACTGTCAGAGTGAATAAAGAAAAATGACAAAACAGTGGAAACACTGCCGCGGCTATTGTAGTCAAACGGCATTGTGGGAAATGTAGTTTTTGGTCAACACATGCTCTTGTTTTATTTTTTGGTATTCATTTCTAGACACTCAGGACTTTTAATCTCTCGTGGGCCACATACATTGACATGGCGGACCACATCTGACCCCCGGGCCTCGAGTTTGACACTTGTGATCCAGACCAAAAACGAACGCGGCAAATTTTAAATACCACTAGAATCAGTCAGATCAGAAGTTGACGCACTTTATTCGTGGTTTAGCAAGGATTTCTGCTCAGACTCTGCTGGAGGAGGTGAGACCAACTAAAGACCAGGAATAACAGCGAACAGTCTGTTCCTGCTTTGTTGTGAGGTGGTTTGAATCTAATGTAGTAATTATTAGTATTTGACATCTAGGGGAAAAAAAAAACACGTCACAGTTCATAAAAAAAAAAAACCGGGTGAAAGCGGCTCATCAGAAGGCGCTTCCTGCTGGAACATCCGACGCTTCCTGAATCTCAATGGAACCAATAATCACATTTTCCTAATCCATATTACAGTGTTTCCCCACTCGTCCCTGATCTCATCAGGATCTCATTACAGCGTCTCCATTGTCTGGTTGGGTTGAGAAGAGCGGCGTCTGAATATCAAAGATTCGATGGCTCCCGGAGCGTTCGCTGCTCGTGCTTCTGTTGAGCGATGTCACTCTCGAGAGCGATTACTCTCCACGCTCATCCACATACAGATGAAGTGAAGAGGAGGACGAGAGGAGAGCAGAAAGGCCTTCACACCTTCAACTCCTTCATTAAAGCTCGGCGGCATCCCTTATTTCACCACACAATTACTCCAGGATGCTAAGCGCAGTTTTAGCTTCACATTGCGGGAGGATTCATCGTTAAAACACCGCGATTTCGATTCTACCGCTTCTCGATCTTGATTCAGGATTTATACGATTCTGACAAACTATATACCGGGAACGTTACAGGTAAAAAAAAAAACAAGCACATGAAAAAAACAAGAAAATAAAAAACTAAATGAGCAAAAACTACTTAAAGTAAGTAAAAGTATCTGCCAATGGGGTAAGAAATGTTTACCTGGTAAGACCTATTTTCTTGATACAAGCAAATTCATCTTTTACTCTTAGTTCTAAGATAGCTAATTTATCTTGTTAGAAAAAGCAAGATTTATTGTGTCATTTCAAGATCTTTTGGCTTGTCAAGAATTCATTTTTTGTAGTGTATCCATGCCGGCATATTCCCGCCATTTCTCTGTTCACACGCAAGTGCATGTCGGCAATATACCGGTGATTTGCCGGGAATGTGTGTGTGTGTGTGTGAAAGGATCTATTGATCAGCCGTTGGATGCCAAGCACTTGGCCAACAGCAGCAGACGTCTGATTGGCCGGTGTGGGGTTGCCCCGGGCCCGTAGGACGCGGCGTGAGCGTGTAGACAGACACACAAAGAGCTGCTGGGAGTGACCTATGCAGCCAGCATGTTAATGCCACCCAGCTAGTAAAGCTCGCCACCCGCTGCTGCAGCGCCTACCTGGGAATATTCCTCTCGCCATTAAACCTTCACGTCCTTGACCGCCGGGACAGACACGGCCAAGCACACGCAGCTTCGCCTGAGAGTTTAGGAGCGAGTGGAGCTGCGTGTGCGTCCGAAATCACCAAAAACCAACGTGTTTAATCTGCAACCAGACGGTCCAGATTGTCAAAAGTGGTCGTGAAACGCCATTATGAACGCACACACAATTTGAACAAATTATCCTCCGAACACAGAGGTGAGGACTACTCAAGTAAACCAACTGTCCCATCACATCAAACCAGCCCCGAGGAAAACCACACACACAGAATAATGAGCATTAGAAGGTAAAAGAGAAGGATAGATGTTAAGAACTAGCGTAAACTTGTGGTGTGAAAAGTACCAGACAGTCATACTTGAGTAAAAGTACAGATACTTATTGTATATGCAATACAACAACATTATTCAACCATTAACAGAAAGATCTGATCACATCATGTTTCATATCAAAGTTCAGCCACAATCTTAATTTCTGCCTCGTAATCTTAAATTTAGTCACGCAGGCATTAGGCCTTTCTCACACCAGACATTTCACTAAAAATACGAAAATCATTAGCACGTAATCAATTTCAAATAAGGGAAGAGGTAAAGCAATGTACGAACTTGAAACATTTCAAATATAAATATAAAAAGGACATTAATTTGAACTACAATAAAAATAGATTTATCTTGTATCAAGGGTTTAAGTTAATTTATGATGTCGCTGTGGATACAGTCTTAAGTGGAATCTAAAAGGGGGCGGGGCTTCAAACATGTATTGTGGAAATGAACATCATGATCGTAGTATTATTATTATGTTGTGGCTTTTGTGCTGTTATTATTTGTCATGTACATGTTTGAATGAATAAATAAAAGTTACATTTAAACCACAACTCCAGGTCTAGAGCAATCCTGAGATGTGATGTCAGCTTCCTCCTCCTGAGTAAACAAGCGCATGTTTGTTGTGGGCGGGACGTCCCGATCAACAGGAAGTGTGTGTGTGTGTGTTGTCTCGTGGAGCCACTCTAGATCCTCTCAGGCCATGTTTTCTCACATGTTCTGCTTCCCAGATGCTCCTCAGGCTCTGATGTGACAGTAAAGGCTCGTGAGAGAGATTGACGACGGCGAATGACGCCGAGAGCGTCCTCGTTCACGCACATTCCCCGCCTCCTACTGGGACGTCCCCTCCCACTGAGTAAACACACACACACACACACACGGCTGCTAAACACATGAGTAAAAACACAAACACCAGCAGGAGACTGGTATTTTTTTTTTTAAACTTACCTTCAACAAAAAATGCTTTTGCTTAATTGCCAAACGATGCTTTTTATTATTATTTTTTTATTTAATACAACAGATTTGCTTGGATTTTTTCACACCATTTCCAGTGGAACATTTACTTCCTCATTCGTATTCTAATTTGTATATCAACAGTGTGCAATATTTTTACATTCATATTCTTTCTTTTTTTTTTTTTTACCGTTTACCAGTGTGGCTGCAGCAAAATGTAAATGTATCATTGTTGGGACAAATAAAGTGTCCCATAATAAACTGGGATAATAAACTTCATTTGTATTATTGCACAAACTATTAATTGTTGTTTCTTTCTTTTTTTTTCCTCTCTCTTTGCATTTTTTTGCCTTCACTGTTGTCTTATAAATTGTCATTATTCGTTTTCTGTTAAAAACTCTTTGCTGTTGCTGTACACAAAAATTTCCCCTAGTTCAACCATTAAAATATTATTTTTTTTTTTTTGAAACACTAAAGAGAATAAAACATGGATTGAATTCCATTAATGTGCAATAAAATGACTGGAGCGGTAAATCGATGGATTACTTCCATAAACACAGATAAAGTTCAGTTTACATGTGAAGTGTGAACAAGGTGCTGAGGAGTCGCACGTCCCGTCACATTAAAGCAGTCACGAGGAAGACCACACACACACACACACACACACACACACACACACGGATTGATGAGGATTAGAAGGTAAAAGAGAAGGATAGATGTTAAGATCTTGCAGAGGTGTAAAAAGAACCAGACAGCCCTACTTGAGTACAAGTACAAATACCTATTGTAAAAATTACTCCAAGTCACCAATTTCAAATACTTGAGTCAAAGTAGCAAAAGAACTTTAGTATTTTTCTCGCACTGACTCAGTAACTAGTCAACTCATCCTGTGTTTACTACGGGACTAGAGAAGTCTAGGTAATGTGATCAAGTGAGACGGGAAAGATTTATCATTTTATAGATACTTTGACTTGATATTGACTAAGATTAAATTTTAGTTGGTTTAGTTTTTTCTGAAGTTTCAGGTCATTTGTGTGTGTGTGTGTGTGTGTGTGTGTGTGTGTGTGTGTGTGTGTGCGTGCGTGCGTGCGTGCGTGCGTGCGTGCGTGCGTGCGTGCGTGCGTGCGTGCGTGCGTGCGTGCGTGTGTGCGTGCGTGTGTGTTGTATTTTCAGAAATAGTTCTTGTCTTCTGGCAGCTTGGGCTTTCTGTGAATCAGCAAGTTTGTCTTTCTTTTCCTCCTGTTTTTCTTCCAGGAACAGAGCGCTGGGTCATATATAGTTTAGAAGCTTAGGATGAATAAGTTAATGGACGGTTCTGTTTCGCCCAGAAGAAGAGATGCTGCTCATCTTCAGCGCACACACACACCAAAGCCAAAAGATCTTGAAATGCTCTTGAAATGTATTTTATTTATTTTTTTTTAGACAAGATAAAAAAAAAATAAATCTTAGAATTAAGAGAAAAAGATTAATTTGCGCGTTTCAAGACATCTTACAAAGTAATATTTTCTCACCCCATTGACAGAGTTTTTCTTGATTTAAGTCTTTTTACTCCTATTGTTTTTTTTTTTCTTGATTTATTTTTTTTTTCTCTCCACACACACACACACACACTTCCATCTTTGTTCCTGGCACACGCTCTAGTTAAACTCTTTACCTTTACACTTCTCTGGGATCTGACTTAGAGTATTGCATTAGTGACAGAAGTCCTTTAACGCAGCGCAGTGCAGAACGTCTTCCTGAGATTATGACATTCAGACCAACACGCTCCAGTTGCCGTGTTTTGTCCGGGTGCGTCGCTGGCTGAAGTCTGTCGACACGCGTGTGAACATGAGGCTTCACACCTCCAGCTGCTCCAGCAAGAGGAGCCACGTTTCAAACAGAACGTTCACTAAAGTACCACACACACACACACAAAGTGATTTGAAAATGGTTTAAAAGGTGTGTGTGTAGATAAGCATATCATTGTGTGTGTGTGTGTGTGTGTATCCAAAGTGGTTTTAAAATGGATGAAGTAAATACGCATCTCAAGCATAAATATGAGTCTACACACACCCATCCAGATTGATTTTAAAATAGATTTAAAGTGTGTGTATGCTTCTATATATTGGTGGATAAATAAGAAGATAAATATTTGAAAGTTTTTGAAATACTAGTGTCTTTCTGTTGTGTATTTGAAGTGCGTGAAGTTAAATTCCAATCATCCAATCGCACATGGTGATTTCACGATCGTGTTCCCATCCAGCACTAGATTATTCACTCTAGATTTATTCTTCATTGATGTTCAGAATGTTAGTTTTTTGTTGAATTCCGTTCCAGCTGATGTCAGGACGGCTCAGTCAGGAGATCTGGGTGAAGAAGAGCATGCTGACAGGCCGTGGTTTAGCTTCAGCGCACCTCATCCGTCCCGTGTCAGAGGTCATTCTACTTCACCCTCCGAGCCAGAGGTCAGAGGTCAACGTCTCCTTTCAGCACGCAACACGATGCTGCAGACATGCTTGTGATAACGATGCGGTCCAGATGTGGAGAGATGGAGATGGACCAGTGTTGCCAGATAGAGTCACTGTTTTCCGCCCAAAAGTCGTTGAAAAGCAGTCCAAAAAAAGGTCCAATAAGTAAATAATTAAAAACTTCAATGTGTTATATTTACCATTTATTTACCAATTATTTAACATTATTGCACACCAGATTAGTAGTGAAGCCCGTTACCACCAAAAAAAAAAGTAATTTATTCATCGCGCACACTAATATATGTCCGTTTCTAAACAAAACACTGAAAAAGCAGGAATTTGTCTAATTTTTTATTTTTTATTTTAAAAGTATGAATGATTTTATTCTATAAAACACAATAGATTCAAAAAGATTTAAGATGGTCCAAAATATTTAATTGACTGCTGAGGGATTACATTACAATACAGGATTACAAGTTCTTACCTTTGGGGCAGAACAAACCGTTGTCTTATTTTTTACAATTTTATATTAAAATTTTAATTTTGCTCACTCAGGCATCTTTGCAAAGTCTCTCAGCTTTGCTAATATAAATAAGATAGATAAGATAAGCTTTATTGTCATTGCACAAAGGTGCAAGAAAAGGTGCAGATACAAGAGATAATAACCAGTCAGTGCAAATCCAATAAACAATGTACACTAATAAATGTAAATGGTAAAAGTCTGTTGGTGAACGAAAACTAGTCAGGTTCAAACATACAGTCATTCGGCAGACAGACATGATCATAGAAGATAAAACAGACGAAGATCAAAACAAGCGAAGGAAACACGGGAAAGCGCAAAAAACGTGCAGGAACCTGCTCAATCTGGCAACACAGACCAGGACACAGAAGCAAAGACTCGTTCGTGTGTGTGTGTGTGTGTGTGTGTGTGTGGTCTGACGTCACTATTACCGTTGTAATAAACAGATCCAGAGCTTCATATTAGACTAATTCATATTTTACTAAACGTAATTGTCATCGGGAAGATTGCATCGGTTTCTGGTCACTTAGATTCCACACACTCGTCTTGATTTTCTTTGGCCATCTTTGCCCTTGTGGGGGCAACTTGAGAATCCAGTTTGTGCCAAGAACAAGAGGAAGAAAGAATTCATCCTGGATAATTAAAAGCCATAAATCTGCGCGTTAGAGCGGTAACGATCGGCGAATGATGGAGACGCTCGTACACACTTGAGGCTTCATCCAGAGGCTTTGAAGAGCTGGAGATGTGGCCTGATGGTGGATACGGCATGTGTGTTTTAAGATTTCTCTCCGTCTCGGGAAGGAGGGAATGAGGCGAAACGCAGGCGCTGGCTGTTTACACGAGGGCACCGGGGTTGAATTGAAGTGTGTATCCATCTTTAATGTTCTCAGTTAAAACATGAAGCCGGGAGAAGAGCGCTGACAGACACACACACACACACACACTCGTGTTGAGATGCTGCCAGGTTGGTGAGAAGAGTTCCACATTTGCTGTTTGAGGAAAGTGGGGAAAAAAAAGAAAAATACAAAGTTGGACCGAAGAGGAAAGAGTGACTTACACAAACACTGACGTCATTTGATGAATCCAGTGGCCTGAAAATGAACCAGTGTCTCGAAACGTTTAGTGTGTCATGGGAACATAATTCAAGGTGGAATTGTGCAGTCGATTCTACAAATAGACCGTTTAAAACCAGAGGTGTAAAGTTTCGTCATATGAAAATTTCGTTATGAACCACGTTTTGCATGTAAAAGTTTATGTAATTGCAAACGCAAAATGTTTATATAATTGACAAAATATTGGCATTATTAACATGCTGCATAATACATATTTTAACGTATAAAATGCGTGTATAAAATATGTGACTAAAGTATAGATGAAAATAGCCAATGGCGTAGCATTTCCGCCTACATTTTTTGTTATATGGAGTTTCTGTTGAGTGAGTGAATCGTTAAGTAATTAATAATTACTAATTAATTATTACATAATCATGCTACTATTTATTGTTAGTCACTTTTTTTACTTATTTGTATTATACAGAGATTTTTTATGCAGGTGTACATTTCTATTTCTATTTTTTGATTCTTTATTATTACTATTATTATTATTATTATCATTATATTTCTCTTTTGTGTATTTTTTACTCTTCTGTTAGGTTGTGCAACTGTAACCGAGAAAGCAATTTCCCCCTGGGGATGAATAAAGTTTTTTGAATCTTGAATCTTGAATCTTAAGACTACGTCGTTGAGCTGCTTTTCAAACGAGCTTTTCTGGACCATCTCTAATTTCCTTCCTTGAGATTTGTTTACAAATATAAAGCCCCTTATAAATCTAATACATTATTATCATCATTATTATTATCATTATCATTATTATTATTATTAAGAGAGGTACCAGAGTACTTTTCAGAGGTGGAAGGTCTCCACTGTGCTGTCGGGACGTTTAAAACTTGAATAGATCATCACTTCAGTCAACCATCATTAGTCGGAGTGACGGCATTGAGCTTCTTCAGAATGTTCTTTATCTTTTCATCGATGCGTTGACATGAATCACTCCTGAGGAAAGTCCCATATACGTATTACGGTAAACAACTCAAAATTCTCCATCCACGGGAACGTTTCTAGCCGTGTGGAAGCGTCTCCTCCCTCAAGTCCTGGAACGCCATGGAAATCCATCCATGTAGAGATGTTGAGGAAACGCCGCTCATTCCTTCCATCCGTCAGCAGATTCACATGAAGAACTGTTTTCACAGGCAGGAATGAACACGAGCTACAGTTTGACGTTGGCGCACGGACACGTGTGTTAGCGTGTGGCATTCTTGCGGTGGATCCTGATGAAGGCAGAACGCCATGAAGAGGCGGTTACAAACAGATCCTTGTCTGGGAACCACGCGGAACCCGTGCGAGGACTTGTCACCATTGTATCGTGCAATTTCGCTTTGATGATGTGATTCGCTCTTCCCTGGAATGCGGGTTGGCGTGTAATGAGTCTGAGGTAACGATGGCGGTCGAAGATGCTTCACATTGCTTCGGAAGAAACCATCTCCTGAAAGGCATTGGCGGTGTTGTTTTTCTCGTCTTCCAACGAATATCTTTAACCTTTGAGCTAATGAACAAAGGATGAACGCAGACGTGTCGTAAAGTCGCTTTCATCTGTTAAGGTGAAGCCGGCTGAGGATTCTTCATCGCGAGCTTCCATCACTTCAGAAGGAAACCGAACCGAAATGCAGAACCTTTGGAGGAAAAAAATCCAGATGAAACTGAACCACAACTCATCGCCTTTCTTTTCCCTCAGAACAAAAAGACACGTTTGTCCATCAGAACTTCAGTCAGAAGTCACAACCAGAATCACCAGAATTCACCTGGTGTGTACATGACAAACAAGGAATTAGATGTGGTGTTCATTTCTGAAAAAATAAAAATGGAATAGAAATACGCACATTGAGCAAATAGTTACATCATGAAAAACAAATGTAAACAAAGTGGTTCGTTTTGAAACATCAAATATTGCAACATTTGTAAACCAATGTCCCTGTCAGAATAACACAGACGAACGGACGGAAAGATGGAGACTTTAGATTCATGTCGAATAAAAAGATGGTCAGAAACGGGGAAATAAAGTCAAGCGCTGTGCGTAGCTGGTGATCTCGCTCAGACAGTGAGAAAACAGTTTGAGATGTTCCAACATTAGTTTGCAAAGCCCTTCATCTCCTCTGACTCTCTTCTGAGAGACGCATTAACATCTTTGTTGGAGGGGGAAAAAAGGAAAGAATAAAATATGAAAAACGTACCAAATCCTTCATCCAATCCTACCAATTATCTTGACACGAGGAGGAACATGGCAGGGCAATGTCTTGTGTGTGTGTGTTGCAAATACTGGAGACGGTCCAGAGAAAACAGAACTACGGTTTCGTTTTTACGAGATCTTTATCTCTACCGGACCTTCATTTCTATTTTATCTCTACCGGACCTTCATTTCTATTTTATCTCTACCGGACCTTCATTTCTATTTTATCTCTACCGGACCTTCATTTCTATTTTATCTCTACCGGACCTTCATTTCCATTTCATCTCTACCGGACCTTCATTTCCATTTCATCTCTACCGGACCTTCATTTCCATTTCATCTCTACCGGACCTTCATTTCCATTTCATCTCTACCGGACCTTCATTTCCATTTCATCTCTACCGGACCTTCATTTCTATTTCACCTCTACAGGACCTTCATTTCTATTTCATCTCTACAGGACCTTCATTTCTATTTCATCTCTACAGGACCTCCATCTCTACAGGACCTTCATCTCTACAGGACCTTCATCTCTACAGGACCTTCATCTCTACAGGACCTTCATCTCTACAGGACCTTCATCTCTACAGGACCTTCATCTCTACAGGACCTTCATCTCTACAGGACCTTCATCTCTACAGGACCTTCATCTCTACAGGACCTTCATCTCTACAGGACCTTCATCTCTATGATTCTCTAGTATGTTCATGAATATTATCTCTACAGGACCTTCATCTCTATGATTCTCTAGTATGTTCATGAATATTATCTCTACAGGACCTTCATCTCTAGTATGTACATGAATATTAACTCTACCAGACGTTCATCTCCACCATCTCAACAGGATCTTCATCACATGTGAGAAAAAGGCCAGAGGTTTTTAGTGCAGACGACCCGTGTGTGTGTGTGTGTGTGTGTGTGTGTGTGTGTGTGTGTGTGTGTGACACGTCGAGACTGGTTTCTGTGCCATCTGTGGGTTCTGCTGTAATTAACATGTCAGATCTCTCTCATGCTCAGTCTCGCTCTGTGTATGTACTCGCGCGGTAATTAAACGTTTTCCCGCTTAATGAGTGTGTGCGCGAGTGATAATTTAGCTGTCGCGCGGTGAACGTACGCCAGCTTGAGTCGTGTGTGTGCGGCGCTGTTTGGGTCGCGCTGCTCTATCGCCGTGGCATTACTTCAGGATTGTCTCTGAAAGTTTTTCCAGGTGTTGCACATCATGTGATCGGGATTTATGGCGCATTGGTAAATCACAGCTACTGGAAAAGTGGCAGTTACCGTGTCATCGTTTGGAGCGTTATGGATGGTTTAGCACGGCGCTAATAACTAGCTGTCAGGGTTGACCACTGGCATTAGATCCAGACAACTGTGTTTGCAGGATCCAGGAGGGGAAAAAAAAAAAAAAAAAAACTCATTTTATTGACTTTACGAGACGAGATAAACCATACTTCACCGTCGTCGTTGCACAATGGTGTAAAATATGGAATCAGATTAGTGCCGAACATCAAATGTACATTTCTAAATGAACGAACAAAAATGCTTCACATTTACGTTTGTTTTTTTTTCGGATTGCTTCGGATTTTTCTGAGAGTCTTTTTAATACTGCGACAATGAATGTATTATGAATTATGAATGCACTTAAGCGCTCGCTAAACTCCTCCCCCTCTTCCAGTCAATCACATTCTCTCCTTGAATGCATCTGTCAATCACTTTCTCACCAGCCAATCAGAGAAGGGCTGCCGCCATGTGAAACTTGGAATAGAAATCCACGAAAAACTAAGCAAAAAAAAAACGAAATGAAAATCTCAAATGAAAATGAAGATTGGAAGCAAAAAATGAAAAATGTTGTTAGTTTATTAGAAATTGACGTTTGATATTTTTGGCACTAATCTGATTCCCTAGTAAAACGGACTGGATTTTAGAAGCTGGAGTACAGATGATAAACCGAGTTTCATGGCACACGCTTGTCGTCATTTATTCTGCTTCATTTGAAATGCTAATATCGCGCGGTTGGTCCTTGTTAGCGAGCTCCAGCACGCGTCCTCATTACCAGACGAGACTCGTTCCTCAGGACATGTAGAAGATCCAGGACGAACAAATCAAACAAAGCAGTTTCGCAGAGAAATCCAGATTTTTAATAGACAAAGTTTCATCTTTATCCTGATCAGACAAACATCTGGAGCGTCGCTGCCACTGCTGTGTGAGAAGAGAAGCTCTATGAAGGGACAACTTAGAAATTTATATTTTTTGATTATATTTTGTGATTACATATAATTTGATATTTTAGGTATCTGATTCCATAGACTGACAGTATAAAAATAAAATTTACTCTGGGTCTCCGGATTCTCCCACAGTCCAGAAACTACAGGAGAAAGTATCTAGAAAGTTGTGTGTGTGTGTGTGTGTGTGTGTTGCCTTCAGGCCCAGAGTTTCTAGAATTGGCTGCCTTGTCCTGTGACCCAGAAATGGAATAAAGAGTTAAAAAAAAAACTTGGCTTGATTTTAAAACACTGAACAAAAGCAGAAATTCCTAACAAAACACAAATGTGAAAGTGTGTGTTGTTTTTAAGCACACGGACGCTCTGAGGGAACGTGCTTGTTTTCATTTCGCTACACCTTGTCATTAAAAAGCCATTCCTGCGATGACCTCTGACCCTTCTCACCGCTGTCACAGGCCTCGTCGAGCACAGTTAGCGCACTGATAAGAAACGCTGGAGTTTCTCTCTCGATCAGGAGAATCACAGGGAAATAGATGTCGCTGTCAGTCTGTTATTTCCTATTCTGCGCTGGACAGGCAGAGCGATGACCTTTGACCTGCCACTAGAGTTGTTAGTAGGCGATCCAGAGGTCAGCCAGGGGTTATCAGCAGGTTTGTGTCGCACTGCTGACAGAAGACACACACACACTTGTAGAATTGGGAAAGAATGTCAGCGATACAGAACTGAACTCGTAAGACAAGACACACACACACACACACACACCTCGTTACTCCAGGAATCTGCTCAACCTTTTACTCAATTGTAGAAGTATTTCAGGAGTTTGACTTATTTTCTGCCTCGAATGTTTATGTAAGAATTCTTTTTTTATATTGACAGTCTTAGAAATTACAATTTTCTCTTTTTGACTCAGTCAAGTCAAGTCAACTTTATTTATACAGCACTTTAAAAAAAACAGATGAACTGACCAAAGTGCTTTACACTTTAAACCAACAACAGCAAATACAAAAGGGCAAGAACAATAAAGTTGAAAGTCAGATTACAATACATTTATATTAAAAATATGTATAAAATAAATATTTTTGAGGCAGACACCAGCTTTTGTTCAGGCAAGGATCTATAATCTTTAATCAATACAATTGAACAAGAAACGGTCCCACTACAGAAATGATTTAATACAAACAAGCTCCAACTAAATTTAAATAACCAAGTTTGTTGTCTAAAGAAAGAGAAAATAAATGGGTACAAGAAATGTGAAATTGCTTTTAAATGGAATAAACATTTATTAGGGTGTTATCAATGAACATTTAAGACGGGAAAACATTTACACCAAAAAGTTCGTAGAAATGGTGGAGTTTTAAATCAAGCTAAGCATTTGTTACATTGCAAGGCAATGCTAATTTTTGCATTTCTTGTATTGTTTGGAGATCTGAGTAAGTTCAAGTTGTGAGCATTTGTAAGGCGCTTTTCACTGTTTTAACGGTCTCAAAGCGCACGTGTGAAATGACACTCAGTAACTCCTACAAGACTAATTTAATGCCTTTAGTCATTTATCAAAAACGGGCATTAATAATATTACACAAATCCTCACCAAGTCTGCACTTTTTCTGAAGACCACATAAGTTAAGGGGTTTGATTGTTTTACACAGATTGTTAATGATATATAGAGCAAGACGCTGCTTGTCGTGTGCTTTGCTTTAATCTTATAATTCATGTACGCAGCAGAAGGGAATGTCATTTTAAGTTGCTGTTTGTAAGAGCAACACTCCACTAAAGGTGTATTTCTTTTGCCGGTGTAAAGTATTGGAATTCTCTGTACAAAATTGTCCCAATAATTAAAGTATAAATGTAAACAAAAAGTGACACACTTTCCTCAGACATTCTTTTAGAACAAGGCCACGGTTCAGCTATTCCTCTTATCTGTGCGTTTCATCATTCTACACAACATCTATAAAAGGCAGGCATTTTTCCTTCTCTAATTAACATCTTATATTTATGAATTCCAACGTAATTTACACAAGGTCTCACACACATTCTACAGCACACGTAACTTGGTCATTCTCTGATGATCTTTGCGCCCTTTTAAAAGCTTCCTGGTCATTATCAGCTCACCTGTCCCAGTGATATAATTCTGTGATCCATAATGAAGGCCAATCCCTTGTTAATTAGTTGATTCCTCACACCTGTTGCCGCTCGTTAGTTGACCTATTTAAGCCTTTGTTTCCTGGCTCCTCTAGTTAGTTGGTTGAGTCAGTTTAGTTGTGTTGACTGGTTGCTGTCATCTACGAGGTTCTTCAGTTAGTCAAGAGTTTACATTTCTAATGAATGAGCTTTTTTTTTTTGTAAAAAAGAAACATCTTTTCAAAGATACATGTCTTTTTGAGATTTGTGACACATTCTGTTTAGTGAGAAAACTAACTCATAATCGTTGTATTCATTTGGTTAAAAAAAAAAAAAATGGGGTTTCAATTATATTTACAGTAGTTTCTAGGTGATTGGTCTAAATTCCAGAAAACCAATCCTTTTAGTTGCCACATGTTTGGACCAGCAATTCATAGTTTCATACTCTTAAGTGACTTTGAAGTATTTAAGATTTGTTCAATGTTAATAATAAATCTTGAACCACGTGTAAACCGGATTTCGTGTGGCTGCTGAACAGTCGTGACCGTCTCTCGTCAAAAGTCAATCTGAAGCTTTATCAGGTTAAGTTGCTTCGATTTGGCAGAACTCTAAAGACAACAAGCTTTAATGCAACATCAAGAAACTACAACCGCAAACACGGCTCTGTGTACTCTGCTCTTAAAGTGCGGAGTATAAAGTGTAGAGTACTGTTTGTCTTGAGGAGTAAATTACATTTAATGACTGAACTGGTTAAGTTTGTGACGCGAGCTCTTACTGTTATTCATCACACTGACCCAAGATCAGTTATAATGTATATTTGTTTTCTGTCAAACAAGGTCATAAAGACATTGCGTCACATAGTATGTGTCTTACGCAAACACGTGACTCGTCGCATCGGGGGAACAAAACGTTATTTGACCATTAGTGTCTGATCAACTGTACTCGACATTCATGCCAAACTAATCAACGCTGTTTAATAATCTGCAGTCGTAGTCCAATCCCGTTTCTCGCTGGTGAATCTCACGCCGTCAGGTCATCAAACCCTCGTCTGATCTTAATCGCAACAATCCTGACGCGGTCGCTCTTTGTCATGGTAACAATAGCTAGAGAAGAACGTCTATGAAACCTCAGTGTCGTGGAACGCATCGCTTATCAGACAAAGCCATGCCGGCGTTCCAGCGCGACTCGTTCGCAGGATTTAATCGTCTTCTGATCTGCTGCCGTGTCACTCAAACACTCGGCTGGTGGTGATGTCACAATTTCGAAATCACTGTTTGGTTTCTGCGCATGAATGATGTGTAGCTGCGGTTCCTTCAGCTTGTTAGTGATCGCAGAGATGATAGAGTTTGGTCTTGTGGTTTAGAACGATGTTGCTTGGCCTGTGCTGGATCAGTGAGGAGAAGGAACCGTGTTCAAGTTCTGAGCATGTGTAAGATGCTATTCAGTTTTAACTCTCAAAGCACACGTGTGAATGTGTAAGAGAATTGTTGCTTTTATTCATTAGTAGATGGTGATAAGAAAATGGCTGTGATTATTACCATGACCTACAACAAATGAAGCGACAAATCTACACAAAACATGATAGTTCCTCAATTAGAGGATGACAGTCTCGCCACCTTGTGTCAGGAAGTTGAATTGCGTGACACTAGTAAGTGTGCTTTTTTGTGACCGTTTGATTGTTCACACTCAAAGTGACTGCAGACTCGTTCTTACAAGTGTGACCACGCTTTCCTTTTCAATTTACCCTAAACAAATATCCTAAACTTGCTTTAGGATAAAGGTGTATTTGTGTTGGTAACATGCTTTTCACGTGTTGCGACAGCATGTCACGATAATCTCGACAAAAACATTTTTTTTTAGTATTTTTGCAGAGCAGGTCGTGCGCTCATCCAAAGGCAGCAGGTCATTGCTAAGAGACATTAAGATCCTTGTGTTAGAACAACCAGTAATTCTAGATGTTCGGTGTGAAAGTCTGAAGTGTTTTCAGAAAATGTCTTGCTACATTTTAGTAGACCTTAATTTTTAAGTGTCTCTTCCGCTTGTTTTTCTACTACTTCTCTTTCGGCTTTTCCCTTATCAGGGGTCGCCACAGCGAGTAGGGCTACTACTTTTAAAAAGACCGGGATTACGTTGTCACACTTTCTTTCTTGCTCTCGCTCGTGCGTGTGACTGAACGAGAGTTTGAATCTCTGTCGCACTGAACACACGTTTACAAACGACTTTGATTTAAAAAAAATTAAGTAGCAGCATAACTAATAAGAAAATGAAAAACAAAATGACTAAAAAAAAGTGAAATTATCTGCCAATGGGGTAGAGAAAATGTTACTTAATTTGACGACTTGAAATTTGTCACGGTAGATTTGTTTCTGCATTTCAGTTCTTGTTCTCATTGGATTTAATATTAAAAAGTTGCTAGTTTCTTAAATTAAGAAACATTGACATTTCTTGTTTCAGGAAGATCCGTGTTAAAACTGTCTAAATGTCTCAATTTAGTGTAAAATATTATCAGAATTAGCTTTTTTTTTTTTTTTTTTTTTTTTTTTTTCCCCCCCAAGCAAAAGAAATTCAATATTTTCTTGAAATAACAAGTCATCTCACTCTTAATCCTAACATAAATTTATCTTGTAAGGGAATGACAAGATTTATTGTCTAATTTCAAGATTAAGCTTGTCAATGTATTTTTTGCAGTGTTCTGTATGTAGTTGGTATGATGAGGTGTGTGTGTGTGTGTGTGTGTGTGTGTGTGCGCGCGCAGGTGAATGCAGCGGTTGCTCTGTTTTTTCCCAAACAACTGCCATTGGGGCAGAGAACACGCGCGCGCACACGCGCACACACACACAGACCGAAAGCCGCCGCTGTGCAATTAAAGTGTCATTGTTGGTTGATTCTAATTGTGCGTGTGTAATGAGTGCGACTCTTTCTTCTCGACTGTGGCTCGGGCCGAATCACCGGAGACCAGCTGATAATGAATTCCGCTCTTTCTACTTTCTCTCGCTGTTCCTCTCAAGTCTGTTTGCCATCTCTTCGTTCTTCACACTCGCTGGTTTAATCGCCGCTGTGTCTTTGCGTTTGTCGTCTTGGCCTCACGTTTACTCTGAAGACCATCGCCACTGTCTTTCTCGTCTTAATCTTTCTAACTGGAGTCTGTGGCTCCACGACCATATGGGATATCAAACTTTTAAACAAACTTTACAACGCTTTTATATTTTGATTTATCTTCTCGCCAAGGATTTGAGCTTGAACCTGATCTGAAACGGTTTTGATTGTCTGGTTGCTGACACGCAAATGTAATTCAAATGATGTTTTCATTATGTATATTGCCATGTATTTTGTCCGCTGCAGGATCGTTTAATTAAAACATTCCATTGTCAAATTGCAGGGAATGTTCTAGGAATTCTGAAAGTGAATTGTGGGTAAAATAATAAATTTGTGGCCAGTTTTAATACAGGAGTTATTTCCTTCCATTTTCTGAACCATCTGTTTCCATCTCTGGGTCATGGGGAGCTGATTCAATCCCAGCAGCGCTTGGAGGTTGGGACGCACCCTATTTAGTGGCTGACCAATAGTGGACACTCACTGTGGGTCATTTTTCAGACTGACTTCAAACATGTGAACTGACCTGATTATGTTTACAAAATTAAACACGTTTTTGTGTGGATGCGCACTGCAAATAAAACCATGTGGAGAAATTAAGAAAATGGATATACCAAGAGATATTAATGTTTTTTTATTTTGTAAAGTTTATTAATTTAAGACTTTACCTAACAATAAAAACAAATAAAAATATTACGCCTTTAGTATTTACAGTTTAAAAAAAGAAAAAAAAAAACTAATGAAATTGTACTTCACTTTTACTTACATTTTTGGCTTGGAATGGAGAGCTCCTACCAAGCTCATTTGGTTTTAAGTTATTTTTTTTAAAGCTTATGTTGAGTTTTTTTTTTTTTCTGGAAAATATAGAAGAATGCAGTGTTATTTATTGTTACACTTTTGTTTTGTCTTGATTTCTCATTCAGACACATTCATGTTCCAGTCTTTTGTATTTTTTATTTTCTAATGGGGGGGAAGCAAAGAAAAGGCTGTAATGTTGTTGCAGTTTTTTCCCCGTATTATCGATACTTTTCTTTTCTCAGTATCGTATCGAAGTTGCTCTTTCTAGAATCGTGACACTAGTGGTGACTGACATGGGCTTTACACTCCTGACATTCTTCCTCTGCGCCGAGCACACAAACACAACGGCGTCTTCCTCCTGCTGTGTGTACATTACTGTATAATGTGTTTACTGTCTCACTTGCAAAAATATTCAAAAGTCGATGATGTGGTATGTATTGTTTAATTTTCATACTCCAGTGAGTTCATGTAAGTTTAGCCTGCAGTTGTGGTTCTGAGGCACGAGAAACATGGGAGAATCTCTTCCCTTATGGACACTAGTGGAGGAGATCGTTACGATTATGTATGTGTAAAGTACCGGACGGCCCTACTTGAGTAAAAGTACAGATACTTACTGTAAAAATTACTACTGTAACCCCTTAAAATTACATTACAAGTAACAAGTCACCCATTTCAAAAGGACTTGAGTCAAAGTGGCTAAGTGTCCAATTTTAAAAACTTAAATATTTTACTCTAAATATAGAGGAGGAAATGTAATAAAAAATAGAAAGCTTTTCATGAGGTTTTACTTTCTAATAGAAACACAATTTAACACCAATGTTAAATAGTAATGTAAAAATGGTAGAACAAAATGTATATAAAATAGAATTCCGATTAGTAAATTACAATACAATTATATGATTATAATATTTTAATTAGTAAAACATTCTTCTGAGTATCAATGTCAAGTTTGGGTTCAAGTTCTGAGCATTTGTAAGGCACTTCACAATTTTAAATTGTTCTTTCTACTCCTTCAAACATGTATTATGGAAACGAACAATATGATTTTTATTATTATGTTGTGGTTTTTGTTATTTGTCATGTATACATGTTTGAAGAAATAAAGTTTTTTGCTAGTGCGCTTTGAGACAGATTATTAGAGTAGCAAAAAAACAAGTAACTTTGTCCATTTACTCAAGTACTATACATCTCTGCTTGTGTTGTCTTTTTGTAGTTGTCTATGTAAGACCTTGACACATGACGGTGAAAATGAAATTTGTTTTTTTTTTTTTTTTTTAAATGGCGCAGCATCAGGGTTTGTAGAGCTGAGACTCAGTCAGTGTTTTCCTGATCTGTGTGTCAGACGAGTGATTGTTCGAGGAGCAGCTTGTGTCAGTCTCACGACGGAGCTCCTCCATCACAGCTTGCGGTCGAGGGGTTAAATGTGGAGATGCTCCTCTATAGTCCTCCAGCTCTCTCAAGGTTCCTCTCTTACTGGAGCTTTTGTTCTGTGTCGGTTCCTTTTGTGTTTGAGTCATTAAACGGGCAGATGAGTCTCCCGAGATAACGGCCAGATGCTGATCGCTCTGCTGGGAAAGGAAAGGCGTGGCCCCGGGTTGTGAGGGGGATTAAGAGCGGCTCTATACATAGGTGGTGTTGGGTAAACACAGGAAGTGGAACCGGACTGTTGAGAGAAACCCTGACTGATGGCGCTGGAGATAAAGACCTTCAGCCTTTCACACAGTGGAAAACAAACACTCGTGTCAGTTGATCCTCCTCTTATCCAGCAGATATGTTGATCCGAGTCTGTGCACAATTTGGAGAAAATGGGAGGGGCAAGCTAAATATAAAAAGGTGTGCAACGGTGTTTCTGCATCCATGTCATCAATTAAGATCTGTTAGTAAAGTGTTGCATATACGGAGATGAAATTTATTCATGACACATAGATTTATGCATTTTGAAAAAAAAATATTAAAACATAGACTTTACAACTCAGCAATGCAGTGAACCGCACTTATATCACCCATTACATCCTTTTTTTTTTTTTACTATTTTGTTCTTTACCCTTTTTTTTCCTA
>MU204278.1:730209-744083 GCA_017309775.1 Paedocypris sp. Pulau Singkep
TTTTTTTTTTTTTTTTTTTTTTTTTTTTTTTTTTCCCTTTTTTTTCCCATCTCTCTTTTTCTCAGTCTTTCTTTCGCTGTTTTTCTCTATTCTTTTCTTTCTTTCTTTCTTTCTTTTCTTTCTGTCTCTCTTTTTCTCTTTCCCTATCATGTCTTTCTATCTTTTCTTTCTTCTTTCTGTCCCTTTTCTTGCTTGCTTTCTCTCTCCTTTTTTTTCTTTCTTTCTCTTTTCTTTCCTTTTTGCTTTCTCTCTCTTTTTTTTCTTTCACTCTTTCTCTCTTTCGATGAGGTGCTAAGAGAGTCTCGCCCAGGGCATCAGTCAATGTAGAACTGACCCTGATCGTGTGTGTTTGCTTTAGTTCTTGGAGTATATTTTATTTTTTTTACCTTCTGTTAGCGTAAATGACCGTGTCACTGGTTGTTTGTCTAGATGTTTGTTCACTGACCCTCCACCTTGATGATCCAGTGCGGTTCCTACCGGCCTGTCTGAACCTGTCTGATGTGGAGCTGCTGGATGGGGAATGAATCGGAATGAACGGTATTAAGACTGTGTAGGAGATGTTTGAATGACTAATGCTCCTGGAGCTCAACACACACACACACACACACACACACACACACACGCGCGCACACACACACGAGCCATCAGCTATTGGCTGTTAGTGCTCAGTCAGTGTAAATGATAGCAACCCATACCAAAAGCTACAGTGTGTTTTAACTATATAATTTTGACCTTTTTGTGTTTGTGATGATTTATTTTACTTTACAATCATTTGGCAGACGCTTTTATCCAAAAAAAAGGAGCAAGTGGAGAAATTTGTCTACAATAGAGATTCAATGTCAAGGTTTTTTTTTTTAACTGACCCTTTTTTACTATTTTGTTCTTTACCGTGTCATCACTGTTTCTATGTTGTACCGTGTCCCTGTTTCTGCTGAAAACAAACAGGGACACTGTTTCTGCTGTTTTCTTTTTCTTTCTCTCACACTCTTTCTTTCTTTCTTTCTTTCACTCTTTCTTGAAGTTTGAGTTCAAGTTCTGAGCATTTGTACGGCGCTTTTCGCAGTTAAGTTGTACTTTCTACTCCCTTTCAAACATGTATTATGGGAATGAACAATGATTGTATTACTACGTTGTGGTTTTTATTTTGTTATTTGTCATGTATACATGTTTGAATAAATCAGTCACCAACTTACAAAAGTGAAGCAATCTCTCTACAATAGGCTACAGTAGATGTCTACACAGGCTATTTATATACACTTAGACACTTACTAGACAGAACAGCATTTAACACAAGACTGATGCGTTACACAGGCGGGAAACAAAGTTCTTGGGTTCTTTAGTCGTTCTGTTCCACCTTTTGGATTCTTCTCTATTGTGTGGATTCAGAAGGCAAACGAGTGGAGAGTGTGTTAGGTGTGTGTTACTCTGTCAGAAACACACAGACACGAGTGTGTGAGCGGATCCACACGTGACGACCTGAAGAGGAATGTGATTTATGTGCTGTTCTGCCTTCTGGCAAAATTGTTTGAAAATTATTAAATGGAAGCAATTAAAGTCGTGAAAGTGAGGAAAGGAAGCAAAGTGTGTGTCTGAACTTAACGTCTGTCAGTGTGTGTAAACATTTACTGTCTGTCTTTTTGTTCATGCTTTAACTTTTTTCTTTTTTCTTTTATTTCATCTTAACTAGTTGTTTATATGGACCTGCGTTGATCACTTGCGCATCACTCACTTTCAGCGAAGCTAGAGATATCCACATGTTCTTTATGTTGGTGTTTTGAACCCACTTACACTTGTTTTATACACAAATGTCTAGTCGGTTCCGTCAATGAGAGACGCAGAAATCACCAGTTATTCACTTCTAACTACACTGAAATTTTCACAAAAAAAAAAAAAAATACTAGTGAGTTTTCAAAACATTTATAGTTTTTATTTACCATAATTACGCAAATATAAGCAGCCCTTTTTTCGAATTTAACGCTCAAACTTGTGGGGTGCTTATAAATAAGTAAATAAGTAAATGAGTAAATAAGCCCTTTTTTTTTCGTATTTCAAGTTAGGAACAATCACAAAAACAAACACGTCGTCTATATAATATTAAACAATGCTACGTAGGCAGATGTGCATATAGTAAAAGCTGTATAAGGATCAGACACAATCAAAACGCTGGGTCGCTGCACATGGGGATAATAATCCGTCGCTATGGCGTCAGATAAACAGAGCTTGAAACAATTGCTCTGCACATATGGACTCTGACTGGAGAGCAAAGGAGCTTGGGAAATGTAGTCCTGACCACTAGAATCTAGTTTTAAATTTATTATTAAAGTAAAATGTTGTAAAAATGATATGAATGAAAAGATAGGTTTGTTAAATGAAGAAATTGTATTTTAAAGCAAATATTAACGTAACTGAACCAGAAAGGTGTTTTTTTTTTTTTTTTTTTTTTTTAATTATATTGTGCCTGAGAAATCAGGGAGGTGCTTATATTATTAATATGCTTATAAATTTGCATAAATATGGTATTTGTTCGTGTTTTTTTTTCATGTTTCTCACTATCCATCTTGTCGCATTTATTGCAGCTGAAACATGAGCACAAATCCACAATGTGTCAAACACTGAAAAAGTGATATGAGGCTCTCAAGATACAAAGATGATTCGAATTAATCTCCTCTTCACCTTCAAAATGTCTCAATACGGTCACAATCCGTTCTCGTCCCTGTTCGTCAGCGGCAGCACTTCCTGTCCGCTTCCTTTGGCGAGGTGGCGTGGGACCGATATAATCAGACGTCTGGCTGGATCTCCAGCATCAGCGGCGCTCTGGTCCTCGGCCACTGGGGTTTATGGATATCTGGGGTGTGCAGAGCAACATCAAAGTTCCCGGAGAAGAGAACGAGGGGAGATTACACGGATTAGGGTGCGAGGGGAGGAATAATGTAATTAAACACTTGTCGAGATTTTATTCCTCGCCGTAGGGGCTGAAACGCTGATTATAGCTCGTGCTGGTCCAAACGCTGGAGGATTGTCCACCGAGGGCGTGGCCAGAGACCGAGTCCTGACGCTGCTATTGGACGAGAACGGCAGAGGGAAAATAGTGATGAGCTAAACAATCTTGAAATTAGACGAGTCTTGTCATTGTCTTTGGATTAAGAGTGAGAGATGACTTTGCTTTGCTTATTTCAAGAATATAGGACTTGTGTTTTCTTGCTTGGGAAAGTCATCTCTCACTCAACATAGATAATATTTTACACTAAATCGAGGCATTTTTCAAAGTAGACAGTTTCAACTTCCTGAAACAAGAAATGGCAAGAAAAATGTTCTCATTTTACGATTTAAGAAACTAGCTACTTTTTTATATTATATATAAATATATTAATAATATATATAAATAGGACTTGCATTTTCTTGCTTGGGGAACAAAATGCAAATTTTGATAATAGTTTACACTAAATCAAGACATTTTTCAAAGTAGACATTGTTTCAACTTCCTGAAACAAGAAATGTCAAGTAAAATGTTCTTTTTTTTAAAGAACACTATGTTTCTCAATAAAAGAACTAGCTACTTTTTTATATTAAAATCGAAAAATTTTTCTTGTTTCAATCCGTCTTACTAAGTACAATTTTCTTACCCCATTGGCAGATCATTTTACTTGATTACATTTATTTTTTTTTTTTTTTTTACTGATTTCATTTTTTTTTCTTATTTTTTCACCTGGATGTTTTTGCCGTGTGTGTGTGTGTGTGTGTGTGTGTGCAGCCGGACACGGCGTTCCTTCGCTCTCTGCGGCCTCTCATGTTAATGAGCCGTCATTCGCTCTACTGGATCCGACCTTTGTGTTTCAGCGCGGGACAGGACGTGATGTCATCAGGCCTTTGTGTTTCAAAGCCCCAGTGCAAACATCAGACGGCAGAAGAGAACCACCAAACCTAGCGTTCACTCGCCTCTCTAATCCTCCGCAAATACACTATTAGCACAGTGTTCCTGTCACACACATGCCACCGTATGAAACTATAAAGCAGTCGTGACCTGTATGTAGTTATAGTAAGTATTGGGCTGTATAAGTGTCGTCAATAACAGAATGAACAGTATTCAATTTATCTTATTTAATGGGACTCAATTATTCATACCGGCATATCATGAATAAATATAACATGTGTCCTTAATGTTTATTAACATGTTTGTAAGAAGCATCATTTTATTGGTTATTTTGTCTGCCTTCTGTTGCCGTAAGCGATCTGATTGGCGAGTGAATGATGTCGTTCCAACAAAGGTGGTCAATTGGCGGTGAGCAAATGAGGGGTGTGGCCAGAACGGATCGAGTGGAAAGAACGTGGGAAAAGTTAAATAACTGGACATGAAAAGCCGCCTTCTTTCTTCTTCTTCTTTCATTTCTCCTACCTTCTTCATTCCTTCTCCTCCTCCCTTTTTCATTCCTCCTTCTTCCTTCCTCCTCCATTCTTCCTCCTCCCTTCTTCTTCCTTCATTCTTACCCACAGCGGAAACAGTCCATGTATGCTGGTTTCCAGCGTTTTAGTAAAATTATTTAAACCAATGGATGCATTTTGTTTGAGCTGAAACTTTAAAACGGTGAACTGAAACATTAAATGCTGACTGTAACTAAACTCGGTGAACATATGGAACATTAGTCTCGGTGATGTCCCTCGTCATCACTCGACACGGTTAAAAGAATGTCTGACTCTGACTGAAACGTGATTGTTAAGGTTTGGACAAAGTTCTGCGTTCAGTTATTCCGGTGTGGAAATCTGCTGCGTAAGCTTCTATTTAAGTTTAAGAAAGACTGTGTCCACGTGAGTGTTTTATGAGTGTAGATTGACTTGGCGATGCAGTAACACAAACGCTGATGATGTAAATGATTCGGATGCCAGTGGAAAAGACAAAGCGACACAAACACACGGTTATTGTCCACGATCAAAAAATAATCTTCGCTTGGTCGGGCTCTTCAATAAAACTGACGATTATTGCGCCTCGGCTTGAAAGGTGGAACAGACGATGGTGGCGTTGAGTTGCGCGTCTGGTGTAGGAACTGTAAACGCACCGACGGAATGAATAATTCATGAGCGTAAACGCCTCAGATACGCGTCTCCACGCAAACGCCACGCTGAGTTCCATTACATGTTGAATCCATCTGGCGTCATCGGCGTAATGTGGCGCTGGATTGGCTGGATTGTTTGTGAAGGCTGTTCCGCAGTGTTGGGGAACATATTGGTGGCATTACGACAAGCCACGGATCAGAGTCTCGCTTTACTTCAACAAACATTTGTTGATTTTTGTTTTTCTCTTCACTCCACGTTTCTGTCTGTCTTTATCTACTCTGTATCTTAGGAACTGTGACTGTTTAACTGTTTAATTTTCGGATTACTTTTTATTACTGTTTACTTTTTTTTTTTTTTTTTTAGTTTTTCATTTTTGACTAGCTGTAGCCAATCCCTGCCACTCTAGTCCTTAAGGCGGGGCAACACCCAACCTATCACAGAGTTTCTGTCAACCCCGGGGCAACACCCGACCTATCAAATGAAGTTTCTGATTTAAAAATGTCTGGAAATGTCTGGTTTTCACGCTTCAAGGACCATTAAATGTTCACCAACCGCACTTTAAATTATTTGAGAATGAAATTGCGCGTCCTGTTTTAAAACAATACAGGATGGCTATTATTATTTGTTTTTTTTTAAAGCAGCATCTCGTGCAAATCATCTCACACGCTTTTTATGAAGTCGCCACCTCAACTTTTGATTGGGTAATACACTGTCATCGTTAGTCGGATTGGTCTTTGTCACTGTCTGTGAGGAGGGCGGGGCTTAGAGAGAATTCAAAAGGATGGATCTTCTCGAGGTTAAACCGCCTTAATGTTTCAGAGCTTGTTTCTTAGATCAGACACATGAATATTAATTTATTACATGAAACATTATAGGTAATATATTAATAAGCAACATAATGCCCATGTAATGAAAATGAGCAAAAAATTTAATTCTTTCTACATTATTAAGTTCTGTCTAACTTCCCACTAATATTGCTCACTAATACATAGATATTATGGTTCTTATTATACGTATATATATTGAAGACACAATTCCGAGAAATTTGATTCAAGGACACAAGGTGTGGCCACACAGGCCGACGCCCACAGTGCCTTTTCCAATTATTTCTGTTTGCTTTAATACGTTACACATTTCTTTCAGAGGACTGACATGAGCAGATTGTCACGAGTCATTGTGGGAATGTGTTTGTGTGGTTTAAAGTGGGAGAACGGCTTTAGGGTTGGTTGGTTAGTGGAACGCTGCCGGAGGCTTCAATGTCCCGACGACTGAGTTCCAGAAACAAAATGGGGGATTTGGTTATTTCATGCTTGTTAAACAATAAAATGGTGCCTGAACTCAATTCCCCTCAATCCTTGTGTTTCCCAGTCAGTGTGTGTGTGTTCTCGTCTAGTAATTAATGCGTTTTCAGTTTCATTCATTTAAACGCATTTGTGGAATTTGTCAGCTCTACAACTCCTCAACTGACAATTAAACAAAATCATTACATTTTTAAGAGTTTACACTAGCCAATTAAGTGAGTTTAGAGGGCTGTCGTTTACACGCCCATCTGTAAAAAAAAAAAAAAAAAACACAACACGCTTTACTGGAATTCCTGGAGCTTTAGTTTCTCTTAGTGAATGTCTCGGCTCTTCATGAAGCACAGCTGTCATTTAATGTGGTTATAAACTTAATTGGCATTATTTTCAGATATAAATCACATGTCAATCAACACGTCTGCGAGTGAATAGAATATTGTGTTTGTCGTGGAGCCGTCGACACGTTTCTGATCAACGACACTGTTAACCCTCTTATGTTTGGGTACAATTGACCCGTTTAAATATATATATATATATATATATATATATATATATAAAAAAATACTTAAATTATTTTTTCACATTGAACCTTCTCCTGCTTGGCTTATTAGGTGTAATCATCATAAAAATTATGATTCAGTTTACACATGTATAACACCACGCTACTTGTTTATATTACAGTTTAAGACACTTCGGGTCAAATTGACCCGTGTTAAAAGTTTTTTTTTTTTTTTTTTTTTTTTTTTTAAATATACTTAAATACTTTTAAGTGAAAAATACTTTAAAATACTTAAGTATATACATATAAACACAAAATTAGCTCAGTCGACATATTTGTAACGACCGCTACATGTTTGTGTTACAAAGATAATGTTCGGGTCAATTTGACCCTTCAGACAAAATAGAAGCTAAAAAGAGTCAGAAAGATCAAATACTATTAGTTTCTTTGCAACAATGAGACATAATACACCACTGTCTCTCTCTCTCTCTCTCTCTCACACACACACACTCTGTTTTGGGGAACTTCTTGCTTTCTGACACTTATATGCATAATAAAAGTCCCCCAGGTCAAATTGACCCGTGAGCGTTATTGATGTTCCTGTGAAACGAATGTAACAGGAGTGTTAAAGTTGAGGCTGATTGCTTTGTTGCGACACGTGTCTAAATGTCTCGTTCGTTGGCTGGTTCATTTAGTTTTGAATTAATCACGACACACACACACACACACACACACACACTCACTCGGCAGCGAGGCTCGTCTGTCGGGTAGAATCTGATACGGCGAGGGGAATTTCAGAGACAAGGAACAGAACTGGCATTGTGTGCGTCTCTAATGTGTTTCAACATGAAATGCTGTAAAACCTGCTGTAGATTCAGGGCTTGACTGACCGACACTGAGAGGAGAAAATACCCGATTCCTGCACTGCAAAAAAATACAGTCTTGATAAGCTAAAGATGTCCTGAAGTTTGACAAATTGTGATATTTTCTCCAAGATAATTTAACTACGTTGGGATTAAGAGTGAGAGATGACTTTGCTAATTTCAAAAAAATAGGACTTGAATTGTCTTGCTTGGAAAAGATAAAATGCTAATTTTGAGGATGTTTTACACTAAATCGAGATATTTTTCAAAGTAGACAATATGTTTTAACACAGAACTTCCTGAAACGAGAAATGTCACGGGAACTTTTCTTATTTTAAGAACACAATGTTTCTCAATTTGGCAACTTTTTTTGTATTAAAGCCAATGAGAACAAGAACTGAAATGCAAAAACACATCTAGCATGTCTTACCAACTCAAATTCTCACCTGATTGACAGATAATTTTACTTGATTTAATTTTTTTATTTATTTATTTATTTATTTAATTATTATTTTCTCTCCACGTGTATTTTTTATTTTCTTTTTTTTTCTTTTTTTTTTAGCTTTTCATCTTTGCCGAGACTTTCCTCCAGTATATATAAATATTGTCAATCTTTCCGGATGTTACAGATGCCCCGTGAAGATGAAGCGATGCTTTATCTGAGGACACGCTAGATTGTGTTATTGTCTCATACTTCTGTAACGTTCCATCTCGTGTTTCTCACGGTCACCTGAGCAGCGGGACGAGGGGGAATACCTGCAGAGTGTTGCTTTTATTTTCTTCATTGTTTGTTGGTGTTAGATAATGGCTATGACCAGTGAGCAGAGGTGTAAAGTACGTGAGTACTTTTTAGAATTTTTTGCAAATGTTTTTTTACTTAGTATTTTTTGCTACTTTTTACTTGTACTGAGAATCAAAAATATAAGCAACTTTTAAAATCACGCTGTCCCAATTAATCAATGCAATCAATAAAATACAAATACTATTCTAAATAATTTCTTTTAGTTTCTTTACATGTTTTTTTTTTATTGTATTGTAAAGTTTACTCAAGTACTTTACGCCTCTGGCAAACACACATGCGGCAGTCGCAAAAAAAGGCTGCAGATCTTCATGCCTGAAGTGAATTGTCCAATTATAATGAAACCGTGTCTTGTTCAGAGGTGTAAAGTACTTGAGTAAACTTTAGGAATTTTTGTAAATGTACAGTGTTTACATATGTATAATACAATTTAATCTGTGGGGGAAAAAAAGTACTACGAGCGCGTGAAAAAAATTATTTGGACTTTGAAACACTGAGAATATGATTTGTACTTGAATGCGTGAATTATTAGGACTGTATGAATTAAAAAAATTGCCTATATTTTTGTTACTCAGTATAAGTACAAAGTAGCCAAAAATACCAAGTAAAAAATGTATAATATTTACAAAATGTACAAAAATTCCCAAAGTCTACTCAAGTACTTTTCACCTCTTGTTTTGGCAAATTAACTGGGACTGTGTTGATTTAAAAACTGCTTATATTTTTGTTACTCAGCACAAGTACAAAGTAGCCAGGACAACCCATTAAAAAAAAAAAAAAAAAAAAAAAAGTACAATATTTACCAAATTTACAAAACGACTCAAGTACTTTACACCTCTGCTCTTGCTGGCAAATTCTCAGGTGCGCCGTGGCTTCTCGGGTGGTAAAGGGCACGAGGTGACCAGCCATCGGTGTTCTGCTGTCGGCGCTGGTCTCCCACACCTTCACTAGAGCAGAAGGAAGCGTCTCTCTGAGCTGCAGATAGAAGCGTTCCAGCAGGGCCTGGAGGGAAATATTGAACGCTTGTCATTGTTGGGTCGGGCTGGTTTGGCCGAGAGCCCGAGGCGTATTGAAAGCCGGTCTCCTATGAGAGAGACTGATCGCTTAATCTGCGCATAAAGCTGAAGCGGTGAAAGCAGCACACCGAGGTGAGGTGAGATGAGATGGAGGCGTCTACCAGGTTCCTCGGCCTCTGAATCGCTAGTGTGAGCCTGGAGAGAAACCGTTAAACTGGTTTGATCGGGAGTCGAGTTTGGATTCTCGCCATATACTGTGTCTCTTTCTCCGGGAATTTTACCACTGGAACTGTTACTCTGAATTGGATTTGCACTTTCATCACCGCAACTTACAACTGGGTGACTTTGGACACTTTACATTAAGTTCAAGTTCAAGTTTATTTATATAGAGCTTTTCAAAGTCACTACATGATCACACAATTATTTTTTGTTTGTTTGTTTTTTGTGATTTGCTCTTTTTTTTATTTGTTTTTATTTATATTTTTTATCCCTATCTATTTATTTAATGTGTTATTGCTTTTTTTATATTATATGACTTTATATTTTACCTCGACTGTATGGTGCTGGAAAAGCTTGAACGTGAAATTTGAAAGTTCTTGAATTGGACTTTTCAGAAACTGTATGAACCACAATTTATAAATTCTCTAGCCCATGGCTTTATTGCGTTCATTTCCTTTAAGATGAGCAGGTAATGAAGGAAAAGTGAAGAAGGAAAGTCACTTTTTAGACGCCTTAAACTGGATCCTTTAAACCTTTCTGGAGTCATTTTTTTTTTAATTTTTTTATTTGCATTTGACTCACTTTTTGTACTTTTACTCTTTCTACGTTACTGTATTTGTATTTTTATCTTGGAATTTTGTAATTTTTTTGATATTTGATGTTTTATTTTTATTGATTTTATCGCACTTCTATTCTTTATCCTTTATTGTATTTCCCTTTGCACATTTTATCTCCCCCATCACTTTGTTTAAATGCTGGAACGATCAAAAACACATTTCACTACATGTTGTATCACGTATAATCAGGAATTCTTTATTCATCCCCTTGGGGAAATTCTCCAATATGTATGTGACAAAAAAAATTGATTTTGAATTTTTGGAAAGTGGGACCGTTGCTGTGCTAACAGACGTCCAGGAGATCGACCATCGTCCAGAAAACGTCCGTCTGACCTTGACTTCATCATCGAGGCCTGATCTCCAGTGGACCACGTCACCATCACCAGTGGACGCCATCGTTCTACAGACGGGAAATGCCAGGTTTTATGAAGCTCGGGCCAAAGTCAGGCGTGCTGGAGAATCCTAATGCGCTATTGATTGGCTCAGACTGGAGGATTTGAATGGTGCGGACCTGCCAAAGGTTATCATAATCAATACACAATAACCATTACAGCCCCCGCGGCCCGGCCAACAAAAGAATAAAAGAACAATCATGCAAATGCTTCGTTCGGGGGTTACGGCGCTTTTTCATCCGGTCACAAAGAGCGGAAGAACTCCCTCCGTCAGCCGCCATTGTTGCCTTTAATCGTAACAATTTAGAAGAGTGGGGGGATAATCTGTATTTTTCTCGCAGGATGCAGAGGAACGTTGATTCACGGAGCTGAATATCTTTAGCACCTCTGTAGAAGTCTGTCTGGTTTTGAGAAGATGTTGCTGAAGCTGGTTGGCTAATGAAGGCTGGTTTCGCTGGTGTCAGACGCGTGACTATCGCACCTTCACTGGAAGCTGAAAATTGGCTCCGGCTCGGAGATTCCCACCTTAGACGGGGCAAAAAATACACGTGGAAATAATATGGAAATAATAAACAAAAGGAGTAAAAAAAATGTAATCAAGTAAAATGATCTGCCAATGGGGTGAGAATGTTACTTGGTAAGACGACTTGACACGAGACAAATCTACCATGTGACAAGATCTTTTGTTTCTGCATTTCAGTTCTTGTTCTCATTGACTTTAATATAAAAAAAAAAAGTAGCTAGTTTCTTAAATTGAGAAACATTTGTGTTCTTAAAATAAGCAAATATCACTTGACGTTTCTTGTTTCAGGAAGTTCTGTGTTACAACGCTGTCTACTTTGAAAACGTCTCAATTTAGTGTACAAAATCATAAAAAACTAGCATTTTTTTTTTCCTCTAAGCAAGAGAATTCAAGTTCTTTTTTCTTGAAATAAGCAAAGTCATCTCTCTCTTAATGCTAAAAAAGTTAATTTATCTTAAAAAAAGAACAAGATTTGTCTAATTTCAATATTCTAAAGCATGTCAAGAATTTCTTTAGGCGTTGCTGAGCTCCGTTACTTACCTTTACATGTATACGGTAACTTAAAAATAAAAATATAAAATAAAAATATACACCCAATAATGCTGTAGGTTGAACATATTTCATACCATGAATGATGTTTCTCCCCTTGGTAAAGTTCTGGTATTTTATAACACTTTAAAATTTCTTGTTGGTGCCAATCACAGCAGCTGAATATGAAACCGCCCTCGGATTTGTAGTCGACCAATCACAGAGGGGGACACACATTCACTCACACTTTGGACCATTTTCCAGACTGCAATTCTCCAGCCAGTGTGAGAAACTGGAGACCCAGAGGACACCCCCACAATCATGCGTAAAACACACAAGTAAAGGTTATTTCTATATTTTTCATATAGACATGTTTATATAAGTACAAGTGGTTCCTCTATATATTCTGTCTGCTTTTGAGACATGTGATTTCTACTATTATTGAATTATTTTCATTAAACCAATGGCTTGAGGAGTCGGTTCTAGACACGGTGCCAGGCTTAAAGAGGCAGCGCCATCCGTGGTTGGTCTTTTCGCAGCGTCAAGGCCAGAGAGCCACATCCAATCCCTGACCTCCGTTTTCCCAACCACCAGCATCTACTCAAGTGCTTTTCACTCACTTTTGCTCTTTTAGACGACAAACTCCCACTCACCACGTGCCCTCTTCGCTGCTATTATGCGGACGAAACCTTGAGGCTTTGTCACTTCTGATGAGCCTCCGCCAGCCTCTCGTCTCGCTCTTTTACCCGTTTATTTCAATCTCGCCAGTTAAACTTCAGAAGTGGATTTAGCGCTGGATTCGTCGTTGTGCGTGTGTCGTGTCTTCACATTAAACGGTGAAGTGAAGGAACCGAAGCTTCTCGCTCAGTTGGTTCAGAGCTGACGACTGTCAGATCACAGTTTTGCTTTCATGGGACGATTGCGTTTGTTCTTCTGAACACTGCAAACAGAAGATGTGCAGATGTATCTGCCGTCTCGAACGCTCTGTGACCGTCTTCACTTCCTCCTCCATGTCTTTCTCTTTCCTGTGTAGGTAATAATAACACATTGGCAAACAATACTCCAAAGTGCAAAGTTGACGTGTGTGTGTTAACCCTCCTGTTGTGTCTGGGTTAAATGGAGTCACTTTCAAAGTTTAACAATATTTTAAAATACTTAAGTATTTTTTCACTTTGAAATTTCTCCTGCTTGGCTTATTTGGTGTCATTATTGTGTGGAAAAATGTAACAATTTTTTATAATATACAATAGTTCACATATTTGTAACACCACACTATGTTTGTGTTACAAAGATTGTTCGGGTCAAAACAAAAATACTTAAGTGTACTGAAACTTTGTATAATCTACATACACAAAAATGGTTCCAATACACATATTTGTAACGACCGCTACATGTTTTTGTTGCAGAGATAATGTTTCGGCCTCGTCCTTCGTCGTGGTCTTGCCTTCATTATCCTCCCATGTGGTTCGTTTTGCGTTCACATTCTTGTTTCTTCCTTCACATGACGTCGCTCGCTTCACATGTTTATTCTCTCCTTTTTCTTCTCCCTCCCTGAAACAACTGCAGATGCTTCCAGGTTCCGTCCGCACGGCTGACCTGAATTACTCTGATGCGTGACTGAAACCGACTCCATTGCTAATTCTCTCCAGAGAGCGAGTAAAGAAAGCTAGTGAATTATTGAGAGGTGAACTACCGAGCGGCTACACGTCCCTGCTGCATAATCCATCCACAATAAACGAGGGAAGTGGGACAGGACGTGTAACGCGAAGCGCGTCTTCTTCAGACTCGTCCGACCGCACTGCAAAAAACACACGTGAAAAGATGAGAAAATGAAAAAAATGATGAGTAAGAAAACAATTAAATCAAGTACAATTGTCTGCCAACAGGGTGAGAGAATTTTACTTGGTAAGACGACTTGAATCAAGACAACAAATCTCGTCACATTGTATATTTATGTCTGCATTTCAGTTCTTGTGTTCATTGGCTTTAATATAAAAAAAGTAGCTAGTTTCTTAAATTGAGAGACATTGTGTTCTTAAAATAAGAAAATGTCACTTGACGTTTCTTGTCT
>MU204278.1:744108-777419 GCA_017309775.1 Paedocypris sp. Pulau Singkep
CAGAGAGCGAGTAAAGAAAGCTAGTGAATTATTGAGAGGTGAACTACCGAGCGGCTACACGTCCCTGCTGCATAATCCATCCACAATAAACGAGGGAAGTGGGACAGGACGTGTAACGCGAAGCGCGTCTTCTTCAGACTCGTCCGACCGCACTGCAAAAAACACACGTGAAAAGATGAGAAAATGAAAAAAATGATGAGTAAGAAAACAATTAAATCAAGTACAATTGTCTGCCAACAGGGTGAGAGAATTTTACTTGGTAAGACGACTTGAATCAAGACAACAAATCTCGTCACATTGTATATTTATGTCTGCATTTCAGTTCTTGTGTTCATTGGCTTTAATATAAAAAAAGTAGCTAGTTTCTTAAATTGAGAGACATTGTGTTCTTAAAATAAGAAAATGTCACTTGACGTTTCTTGTCTCAAGAAGTTCCGTGTTAAAACGATGTCATGAAGTGACGTGACTGTATTTCGGCCTAATTTTACGTGTGTAACATGAATAAATGAATCACTGAAATTATACATTCTGCATAAAGTACATTTAGCTGTAAGTTTGTGATGTACTTTTCATTTAATTTGATTCATACATAGTTTACTAAGTACACTGCATCTCTTTGTAAAATTAATGCAGAGAAACCGTCCTATTCACTTGAGAAGCTACTCATGAATACTCAGAAGAGGAAGAATGTGTTTTACTGATTTTATTACATATATATAATTTTATTATATATAATTTACTAATCGAAATTTTATTTTACAACTACTTTTCATTTTTCTTTGCACATTTGAGTGACTGAGACTGACTTTTTGTTGTTTTTATTATCTTCTTTGTTCTACCATTTTTAAAACATTGAGGTGTTAAATTTCTTTTCAGTATTAGAAAACAAAACCTCATGAATAGAGTGTTTCACATTTCTTTTTTTTTTGGCCTATATGCAGTGAAAGAAAAATACTCAAGTTCTTTTAAAATTGGATACTTTGCTACTTTGACTCTTTATTTTTGAAATGGGTGATTGTTACTTTTTGTTACTATTTTGAAAAATGTCTCGATTTAGGGTAAAATATCAAAAAAATGGTTCTATTCACACATTTGTAACGCCTGCTACATGTTTTTGTTACAAAGATAATTTAACCAATTTAACCCTTCAGACAAAATGGAAGCTAAAAAGTCAAAAAGTGTCTCGATTTAGTGTAAAATGTCATCAAAATTATCATTTTTTTTTCTACGGAAGATAATTCAAGTCCTCTTTTCTTGAAATAAGCACTCTGTCTCACTGTTAAACAGTTAATTTATCTTTTATTTGTCTATTTTCACATTTTTTTAAGGTTGTCAGGAATGTATTTTTTGCAGTGTGCACATGTGCGGAGGACGTTAAACGCATCAGACGGAGAAATAAAATAATACGAACGAAACGACGAAACCCGCTTGATTTCATTAGTCGGACCGCGGCATTCGCGGACGTTTCCGATGCTAATCAGCTGTTGACCGCGGAGACGCTTCCACTCTTAAGCCTAATATCTGCTCAAGCATTAAAGAAAAAAAGTTTTAAATCATTTATAAGATTCCTGAAAAGAAAGGAAGTGAGATGCCGTGGCCTTTCTGAACTCCTCCGTCTTTAATCGGCTCTTTGGTGTCACGGCGCAGAATATCTGCCAAGATTAAAGGCAGTGGGATTCCATATGAAGTGGATTACCGTAATCTCAATTTATTGGTTTTTCTCATATTGTGTGACAAGGAGAGGCTTTCAAGACTTTGTAATGACATCTATAAAGAAGGCCAAGAGTGTTTTGAATTAGTTTAAATTTGGCTGCAACTAATTGGCTCCGTCGGATCTCTACTTATTCCGTTAAAACGAGAAGTTAAAAGAATGTTTGCAAATCCCACTGCACATATTTGAAATTGTAGTCATTCAATGTATTCTTTTTCATCGCTGCTTGACATTTTGGATTTTGATGTTCTAGATTGATGACATGAGCTCCACAGACTTTTATTCTGTAATGTGTGACTGGTGCGAACTCTGTCATTTATTCAGACCTTTTTACTGAAAGTTGAATTGTATGGAATCAGATTAGTGTCAAAAATATCAAACGCAAATTCCGAAGAAACAAACAAAAACGCTTCACATTTACGTTTGATTTTTTTATTTTTCGCTTGTAATTACGTTAGTTTTTTGTGTTTTTTTTCCGTTTCACATTTTTGTTTGAAACTTTTTTTTTTTCGCTTCAGTTTTTCGTTCGCTTTTTTTTTTTTCTCACCAGCCAACCTTCTCTGATTGGCTGGTGATAATGTGATTGACTGGAAGAGGGGGAGGAGTTTAGCGAGCACTTAATCGCATTCATAATCACTAATCTGATTCCATATGATTGCGGCAAAGTTTTTTTTTACTTGATAACCTTTATTAAAACAGAACTCAAAATGTAATTGTTGCAATGTTTCTGTAAAAATGCTCCATAGTATCTTCACATCATATTAGCTGCTAATTAGCGCACGGCTGATGCCTCAGGATGAAGGTCAGAGATGAAGACCGAGTGAAACTCTATTCTCCTGGTCAGTCTGATCTGATCCGCATCATTAGCGACTAGCCACCGTGACCCAGACGTGACATCATCCTCCTGACCGGCACATCTGTGGGAAACGCGCTCCAGATCCATCACTACATCAAGGTTCTCCAGTGGTTCTGCTCGGGCACCACAAGTCACTTCATCAGAGAAGATGCCACGGGAATTAAACCCAAAGACGCAGATATTCCTCCATTGACCCTACACTCTCCTTTAAATATCGTGAAGTTAATCCGCAGTCTTTTATATGCGCTTGTTCATTTTCCTGTCAGTGCTTTTGCTTTAAATGAGGAGAGGCAGTAAAGCCTGAATCCAGCGATCCGTCATGCCGAAGCCTCCGTGACTTTCCTTCCAGCAAAGAGTCGAATCCATGTGGCAAAATATAGTTACACTTTCAGAGGAACATCTATAATGTTCGCGGGTCAATTTGACACGGGGGACTTTTATTATGTATTTAAGTGTCGGAAACCAAAAAGTTCCCCAAAACAGAGTGTGTGTGTGTAAACTTGTAACACCTGAATTATTATATATTTTTTTTGTTTGATGGTTACACAACAAGCCAAGCAAGAGAAGTTTCAAAGTGGAAAAAATACCTAAGTATCTTAAAAATATTTTTAAACTTTGAAAACTAGTCAGTTTGACCCGAACATTAAAAAGGTTAATTTCTCCTAATTCAAAAGCATATAATGGTCCAGTGAAATAAAAGACTTCATATTTTGTAGTGAACATGCTTTGAGACGGTTAATGTTTTATAATCATTGCTACTACATAAAATGATCATTGATTCATTATCATGGTGATATATATCATTCACTCTTTCCTTTTCCATTTCTGGGTCGTGGGAAGAGCAGGAGCCAATCCCTGCAGGGACACGCCCAGATTTGGCGGTAAACCAATCACAGGACAGGACAATCACACACACACAAGAAACTGGAGACCCGGAGGAAACCCAAGTGAGCACAAGAACATGCTCCTCACAGAGACTCGTTTTCGTACTTTATATTTCGTGTGCGTTTTATTAAACACAATCCTGCAGATCTGTTGGCGTAACAATATAAACCACTCCGTCGATTATAAAACCAAGGGCTCTTGATTTTTAAAGGACACTTGTATTTTAATTCCACATTGATTGTTGGAATGTGCTCCGCTCTTGACCTTAGAAAAGCCCTGGAGGTCGGCAGGTACTTTCAGTGTTTTATTCCTCCCGAGGACTCGAGCGAGGGGTTAAAAATAATTCTCCATAATAAACTCCATTTTCCAGCTGGACCATAAAAGGTCGGTTCAATAATGAATTTGTATTTTATTTGGTTATATTGAAATTGGCTGCGGGGCGCTCAAACATTCAGTGCGCTCCGTCCGCGTCTGGCATGTGTTTTGACAATCTTCAGTTTCCCCGAGCAGAAAGTAATCGAGTCTTCAAACAATATTTGACTCTCCGTCTCTTTGTAATGAATGTGTAATGCAACACTAATTTTCAGAGTGATGTATGTCTGCGTAAACTGTTTTCACTAATAACGCAAATCTCTTTCATACTCATAATTCGACATAGTTGAGGAGTAGAGGCGTGGTGATTACTGGACACTATTAATAATATACGCTGGGATTGAGCTGACGAGGGGCTGGGAGTGAGATGAACTGGCTTATGGTGTCTAATGGGTTGACTCAGTGGTCTCACACACACACACACACGCACAAGTCTGTGGTCCGCTTGACCAGGAGCAGTGGGTAGTTCGGTTGCGGCACAGCAATAAGTGTATAACCAGATGTGTAAAGTACTTGAGTAAATGTACTTTGTTACTTTACTTAAGTGTGTTTTTGGCTACTTCGTACTTACTGAGTATCAAAAATAGAAGAAACTTTTACTCTCTACTCCACTACATTTCTGATTGAGTAGCAGTACTTTTCACTCCACTACATTTGAATTGACACTTACCGTTACTCTTGGGCAAGCGAGGTGATTTTGCCGTCTGTAGTCTGCTGAAGATACTGGAAGCTGATTGTGATTTAGAAACCACATGAACGTGAATTAAAGGCGTGAATGTTTACCAGGATTTTGTTGTATAGGATGTATTTTATTTATTTTTATTTATTTATTTTGCACATTTGAGTTTGATTGAGACTGACTTTCTGTTCTTTATTTAATTAGTTTTACCATTTTTGAAACATGGAGGTGTTCAATTTTGTTTCTGTATAAGAAAATTAAACCATTAATTGAATTTTTTCACATTTCTTTGTATTTTTTAGGCCTAAATTTTGTGTGAGTAAAATACTCAAGTTCTTTTAAAATTCAATACTTTGCTACTTTGACTCAAATCTTTTTTATAGTGGTGACTTTTTACTTGTATTGAAGTAACTTCAAATACAGTACATATCCATACTTAAGTATGGTTGTCTTTTGGAAATTGGTGACTTGTTACTTCCAATGGAGTCGTTTTTACAACAAGTATCTGTACTTATACTCAAGTACGGCTGTCTGGTACTTTTTACACCTCTGCTCCAGCTCCCCTAGTCCCCGAAATGAAAGAAAATGGAAGTTGTATTTGTTTAAAGAGTCTGAGATTGTAGTCCGTCCTGGTCTTTAGAGCAGCTGGGCTTCAGGTGACGGTGGGACTATTTTTAATTAGGTTTGTCGTGGCTCGACTCAAGTATATATTTTTTTCCAAGTAAATCCATTTTTCCAAAAATTTCATGTAAATGTATGAAAAGTGCCTAGGTGTTTGTCTTTGAGCAAATCCTTGTATTTCTATACGATCTCTGGCTTTGCGTGGATTTATTTCCTTTTCGTGCCTTCATCAGACGCCTCGGAAAATCTGAATCGCAAAGAAAAAATGAAATCTCGAGAATAGTGCCCTGCAAAAAATGAAATCTTGACAAACCAAAAGATCTTGAAATGACACAATAAATCTTACTTTTTTTCCGACAAGATGAATTAAGTAGCTTAGGAGTATTAAAATATTAATTAGCTGTTTTCCAAGAAATTAGCACTTGTTTCAAGTCGTCTGACCAAGTAAACGTATTTCATCCCATTGGCAGATATTTTTACTTAAGTCTTTTTTTTTTTCCTCTTATTTTTACACATGCGTTTTTTGCAGCGTGTGTGAAATTGTGCACAAACTGTTCAAAAGCTAATGACGGGAAGTGGGACGTTGCTGTAAATCACCGCTATTAAAATCACATCCTCTGCAGGAAGTTTGTTTCACCGATGACACACTTGTTTTTTTTTTCCGCCCCACTTTTGCTGCTGCGACTTTTTCAATTGATCTCATTTCTCCCCGATATTTGATCTGGCATTACACCAGCAATAACAAGGAGTTTTATCAATGCAAACAGGCTCAACTCTTATTTTGTCAAATAGAAAGACGCAGAGCTGTAAGACAGATGTTGTAATTTATCTTCAGCGTGCGGACGTGCTGTCAGGGTTTCTGTAGGCCCGTCTGACCCGAAGGTGCAGAATCACGCTTTAATTAGCACAATATGTTTTACACATTCTCCAAACATCAGCTTCAATATGTTTTACGCATTTTTAAATCCTCGGCTTGGTTTTTTTCCTGCCATAACGGGACATTTGAGTGAAGGGAAGGAGCGTGTGAAGGTGTGAGACACACACATCTGCTCCTCAACCACTCTCCCTTTAGCAAGATGAACTCCATTCCTAATGAGGATTTGTACAAAATGAGCGAGGTAATGTGGATGTGAACTCGACACACACACACACACAGGATGGGGAGAGTGATAATGAGCGAATAATCTGCTTTAGAGGGGAAAAGAAGGATAAGAAATGACTAAAGGAGAGGTGTGAGAGAAAGCATCTGGGCAGAAAGTTTTCTTGCAGAATTCCGTTTCCTGCTTTATGGAATCAGAGATTTACGTTTGATCATTTTGGCCAATAATCTAAGAAACTAACAAAACTGCTTCCTTTTTACGTTTGCTTTTTTAATGTTTCGCTTGCAATCTTCACGTCTTTGTTTGAAACTTTATTTTTTGCTTCCAATGTTTTTGTTATTTTTTTTGTTTTTGGACCACTGGCACAAGCTTCACATGGGGGCGGGACTTACTCTGATTGGCCGGTGAGAGTCATTTGTAGCAGTTGGCTAGGAAGTGGGGGAGGAGTTTAAACATTCAGAATTGCTGCATAACAGTTTCATAACTCACAAATGAAAGTTTTTTTGTCTGCTACTGAGCAAATGTGCTCATGTATTATGTACAGTACAAATATATCAGGCCTAATCGCTGTAATCGATATCATTAAAATATTATGCGTAAATATGCATTTAACTTAAAAACGGTATGTGCTGCTTTAATTCTAAAAAATAATTCATTGCGAAATAAATATAATTCATATAAAAAACTCAAAAAATAATTTTGCGCTTTGAGACAGTTAAAACTGTGAAAAGCGCCTTACAAATTAGTACATATTTTAGTACAAGACACAGTGTAATACAACATTTTGATGTGTAGAAGCAAAAATGTCTAGTGTTATTCTGAAGTTGTAAAAATTAGTAACAAAAGTTGCAAAAGTAACACTAATTACAGTTTATTGTGTACTTGCATTAAAGCAGCTGCCAATCACATTCTCACCAGCCAATCAGAATCAAACTCCGGCCCTAGATTCATGGAAAAGAGAGAAACGGATGCAGACACATTCCAGCAAACGATAAGCAACGAGCGGCCGCTGATTTAACAGCAGCAGGGTGTGTGTGTGTGTGTGTGTGTGTGTGATGAGTGCGGATATGAAGAGCCATGAGTCAATCTAGAAAACACACACACACACACACACACATCAATGTGGCTTGCTATCGCAGCTGCCTTCCCTCTTATTCATCCTCTGACACAAAAAGATGAAAGAATGATAGTGAGCGAGGCATGAGAGGATGTGTCTGAATCAGAAAACCATCTTGCAAAAGATTTGTGAGCTGAAGTGCTTTTCTAGTCCTGACGGAGCGCGAGTGACGTTTCCTGCCGCTGTTTGACTTCCAGAAGCAATTATGTCATTTACAGTTGTTGAGAAAGACTTGGAGAAACTTCATTCCCTCAATAGATTGACATTTCATTTACTATAATAACAAAAAGTTACTCATCGAGCACTTGTATAAAGGCACGTGCACATGTGGAATTGCGTTTGTGTCATATGAAATCAGATTAGAGAAAAATATCAGTCAAAAGTCAAAAATATCAAACGTAAGTTTCGAATAAACCACCAAAAATGCTTCACATTTACATAGTTTTTTTTTATTTTTCGCTTGCAGTCTTCACATTTTCATTTGAAATTTTCATTTTTCGCTTTTATGTTTTCGTTAGGATTTCTGCTCCAAGTTTCACGTGGGGCGCGGCACTTACTCTGATTGGCTGTTGAGAATGTGATTGACAGCTGCTTGACCAGGAAGTGTGGGAGGAGTTCAGAGAGTGTGCACCTTGACATTCACTGCTATTTTTAATAATAGTACACAAACTGTGATTTAAGTGTTATTTTTGCACAATATTGCTAACTTATTGCGATTATGAATGTGTTTAAGCGCTCACTAAACTCCCCCCCCTCTTTCAGTCAATCACATTCTAACTGCAGCTTTCAATTACATTCTCACCAGCCAATCAGATTAAGGGCCGCCCCCACATGAATCCACGTGAAAAAATAAGCGAACGAAAAATCCGAAGCGAAAAAAAAAGTTTCAAACGAAAATGTAAAGATTGCAAACACAAACCAAACGCAAAAGTGAACCATTTTCGTTTGTTTATAAGAAATTTAGGTTTGATATTTTCGGCACTAATCCGTTTCCATACGTGTCGCAGTAAAAGTGTCGGACACGCCCCCAACGCACTAAATTGCCCACCAACCGACGCAATATAAAGTGAACCGCCAATTTTCAGACGCCGCCGTGCTGGGACGCCGCTGGTGGTCTTCTGGCCTGCGGTGCCAAGCCGTAAATAAACTTTATTGTTATTATTATTTTTGAAGTGGCAAAGCTCAAATGTACGATTAGAAACACCTGTGTGGGTTTATTTTTAAAGCGATTGTCCTTGGCAGCCAATTACGGAGCATCGGATAGATTTCATCCAGCACACACACGCACCCAAAGCGGATAATGCAGCCTGAAATCTAATTTCTTCCTCTGAAGTGACCCGTGAAATAGTGTGAGCTCTTTGCTCTCGCACTCCATGTAAAATCATCAGATTGCCCATTTCGGAATCTAATATGAACCCTACCACACACACACACACACACACACACAAACACACACACGGTGATGTGCATTGTAGGCTCTCCTGACCTTTTAACCCTCCTATTATGTTCGGCTTACAAAGGGTTACAAAGATTAAATGTTTTAAAAATATTAAAAAGTTTTTTTTTCACCTTGAAACTTCTCCTGCTTGACTTATTTTGTGTAACTATCATATAAAAAAAATATACTGATACAGTTGACATATGTGTAACACCGCGCTACATGTTTGTTACAAAGATACTGTTACGCTCAAATTGACCCGTTTAAAGTAAAAAATATTTCAAAGTGTCAAATGTTTGTCGTTGTTACTAGTGGCTGTTCCGGCAATTGAATTTCCCTACTGTGGGATCAATATAGTTCATTTCATTCACTTCATTCATTTCATTCCATTCAAAGATAATGTTCAGGTCAATTTGACCCTTCAGACACAATGGAAGCTAAAAAGTTCAAGTTCAAGTTCATTTATATAGCGCTTCTCTTGGTCCAAGACCAACGCAAAGAAGCTATGTGAAAAAGTCTTTACAAAGAAAAATATCGATTCTTTATATGGGTTAAAAAAAAAAAAAAAAACAAACAAAAAAACAACAACGAGTCAGAAAGATCCAATACTATTTGATTTGTTGCAATGAGACATAATACATTGCTGGTTCACACTCTCTCTCTTACACATACACACACACACACACACACACACACACACACACACACACTGTTTTGGGGAACTTTTTGGTTTCTGATACCTATATACATAATAAAAGGCCGTGTTAAAGGTTAAATGGTGTGTGATTGGGCGGTGAAGGTTGATAAAGCTCTGAAGACGATCAGGAGAAGCAGGTCCACAGTGATGGAGTGATCGTACCCGGAAGCTTGTCAGACAGAAGCCTTCCACTATCTCACCGTGCGTCCCTCACATGTGTACAGCAGAAACAGCAGCCAGACGCTGGAGTTTGGTAAAGTCTGCGCTCAAGGAGAAGGTCTAAACACGCTTTCACCTGAACTCTGATGCGATTCACTCGAACTAAAAAAATGTGAAAGCAGCTTCAGATCTCCTGAGCTTCAGCGTGAGTGTGGGCAGAAATGATTCGCCGCAAATGAATCCTTGAATTAAAAATAAGTGATGCTTAATGATTCCTAATGAGCTTCACGGAGCAATGGCAGCCCGAGGTCAGATCAGAAAGGAATTACGGAGACGGGAAGGAGCGATGAGACCTCGCAGAAGAGAGAGGAGAAAATCAAGTGCTGATTTAACCGTTGGTCATGCTGGTCTTCTGCTAGTGAAGCAGATGTTTGGCTTCTCTGATTCCACCATCGAAGATTGAGATCGAGATCGACGTGTCTGTGGCCCAAATCATCCATCGTGTTTTCTGGGCAAACTTTTACATTTTTGGGCCACATTGGGTTCTAACATTTGACAAAGGGGCGGGACCGGGTTTCCTGGTCAAGCTGCTGTCAATCACATTCTCACCAGCCAATCAGAGTAAGGGCCGCCCCTACATGAAGCTTGTGCCAGAAGTCCAAACGAAAGAAAATGAAACGAACAAAAAAATCTGAAGCAAAATGTTTCAAACCAAAATTTTTGTTTGTTTCTTAGAAATGTTCATTTGATATCTTTGGCATCTGATTCCATAGATCGACAAGGTAAAAATAATTGTTAAAAATATACTAGTACAATCTTTTTCGTATATTTTTCGTTTATGGTTCCGCTTCCTAAAATGTGTTACATTAAACATTTAAATAAATCTTCATGACAGACTAACCGGAAAAAAAACCATAACATTTTTTTTTTTTGACTTTCATTTAATTTTTACAAGTTCGGCGGGCCGGATTAAAACATTGGGAGTATTCCCCGAGTAACCTGCTTATGATCTATCATAAATGACGCTATTGCAAAAATGAAGAAAATAAATGAGCAGTAAAAGTACTGAGGTTTTCATTTCACGTATATCATTTATTTTTCTTACCTCCATGACTTTATCTCAATCTACTTATATCTGATTTAAACAGGTTTAATCAGTGTTTACATTCCTCTGGAGAAGAGCACATGACCTTGAGGGTTTCCTCAACACAGCGCTGCTCAAGCTTAACTCAATCTAGTCAAATGTTATTATTCTGCTTTTGGAAGAAGAAAAAAATACGTTGCAATACACAATCATTGATTTATTACTACATGTTTTGTGAGGCTCGATCCCGTCCCAGGAACTCTGGGCCTGAAGATGGGACATCTTACATGGGACGCAGATGGGACGCAGGTTACAGCCTGCGAGAAGACAGTGTGATTTATTTATTTAATACATTTGTAATAAAATGCATTAATTAAGTAATTACAACAATTTAATAGAACAATATAGTTCTATAATGCTATTTTTATCCTCGCATTACATTTACTTTTCTACTTAAAAGTAGTCTTATCAGTATTAGTAACGCTACTTTTACTTTAGTAGAATATTGGGCATTTTACTTTTACCTTCACAGAAGTACTTGTTAATTCTAATATCTAGACTTCTAACTTCTGACAGCACTGGTTTGAATCCTGACAGAGTAATAACTGATGATTCTTGAGGCTGTAGTAGAAGGCAGGACTCGCTGGATAACGCAGCGTGACTCAAACACTCAGTTTAGCAGGTGTGAAATTTAAGGAGAGTGGGAAGAAGTGAACGTCTGACTCACAGACTTCCTCTTTGCTTGTTTCGTCATCCCTCGCTCTCTCGCTCTTCGTGCCCTCATCTTCCTCCGAGCGCTTTGGCTTGGTCATGCACAAGAGTTCACAATTAAGTCTCCTCTGCCTCGTTAGGAGCGCAATCCCTCTCAGCCTCCATCTGTGTGTGTGTGTGTGTGTGTGTGCGCGGCCTTGACCCATTAACACTCAAGTTTGTTTTCAGAAATCCTGCATTGATCTTTCCCTGAGCCCCGACTGACGATCAATGACTGCTGACAGTTTCTGCGAGTTTCAACTGGCTGAAGTTGGTTTATCCGGGGAATCGAGTGTCTAATCACTGTCCCTACTGTACTGGATTGAATCAGGGAGAGATTCTGCTCAGACTGCTGAGTTATTAATAAAGCGCAGAGACCAGGCCGAGAAGTCAGGACCAGTCGCAGTCATTACAGGCCTTCACTGTTCTTCTGATGGTCCGTTTACGTGTGTGTGTGTGTGTGTGTGTGTGTAATGGATAGGGAAGACAGATGGAAACTGATGCTGAGGTGCTGCTTGTTTAAGCAAAACGAACGCAAAGCATCAGCGGCGAATGCTGAGGGGATTCTGAGCTGCTGATAGGGGGGAAACAACACACACTCACACACACACACACAGGCAGCCTGACAGGTTTGTGTGTGTGTGTGTGTGTGTGTGTGCAAAGGCGGCAGGTGTTTGGTTCCGTCAGCAGAGACGTTTGAAAAGTGCTGACAGCATCAAACTGTGTTGTTGTAATGGTTTAATTATCACTCTTCCTGAAGACCAAAGACTGTTTCTCTTCCTGAGAACGTGTAACATTACATCTCTTTGTTGCGCTTTATTGCTGTAAAATTGTTGCACTACATTGTTTTAAAAATTTAACGATTGTTGCTGCTGCAAAACAAATAATAAATTCACGCAATCAACAAAAGTACAAGTACTAATACAAGTTCAAATCCTATTCTCAGTGTTTCCATGTCTCAAGAATATTTTTCAGTTTCTTTATACGTTCATCGTACTTTGTTTTTTTACAATCAATTGTATTATACATACGTATACATATTGTATATTAACAAATTGTACAAAAATCCTTTTCTGTACTCAAGTACTTTACACCTCTGTGTTTCTTGTACTTCATTTAAAGTCACTGTCTGCTGGACGATGATGTGCTCGTCTCTACGATGAGCTGGTGGAGAACGTCGTGCTGGTCACGTTTCTCCTTCAGTAGCGAGTGATGAAGCTCCTGAGGTTCTGTGTGTGTGTGTGTGTGTGTGTGTGTGGGCTGTATTATTCATTTCTTCCTGACATTCCCGGTGAGAGGAGAGCCTCTGGACACATTTAGACTGATTCCGTACCTTATCACCTTCACACACACACATACACGGAGCAAAAGACAGAAGCAGACAACCACTCTGTCTCTTCAAAGTTGCTGAAGGAGAAAAAAAGCAGAGGAGCGAGGGGAAAGCAGGATGGCGCCGCAGTGCAGCACAGCAGACGGAGGGTGGTAATGACGCCCCTGGCACCGCAGACCCATAAAAACCAGCGCAAAGTTCATCTTTCACCTTCATTACCAGTGCGCCGCCGCTAATGATGGCGTGAGCTGCTCTTCTTCTCCTCTCTCTCATCAAGCGCTCCACACCTCCGCCACCAAAAATACCTTCTGGACGGGGTAAAAAGTCTTGAAATCAGACAATAGATCTTGTTGTTTTTTCTTGCAGGATAATTTAACTACGTTGGGATTGAGAGTGAGGGATGACTTTGCTTGTTTCGAGAAAATAGGACTTGAATTTTCTTGCGTAGAAAAAGGTGTAAATTTTGGTGATATTTTTCATTAAATCGAGACATTTTTCAAAGTAGATGTCATGTTTTAACACAGGATTATGAAACTAGCTACTTTTTTGTATCAAAGCCAATGACTGATTTTAAGAACACAATGTGTCTAAATTTAACAAACTAGCAACTTTTTTACATTCAAGTCAATGAGAACAAGAACTGAAGTGCAGAAACGAATCTACCGTGCGACGAGATCTTGTGTCTTGATTCAAGTCGTCTTACCAAGTAAAAATCTCACTCCATTGGTAGATAATTTTACTTTTAAATAAAATATTTGTTTTGTTTCTCATTTTCTCAGGTGTGTTTCTTGCAGTGTGTGTGTGTGTGGTTTAGCTGCGGGCCGTGTGAAGGTGTGTTCAGGGGGTTGGAGACCTTGAGAGAGCAAAGCTAATTACACGCAGTGGTAATTATAACCAACCACAATGACCTTGCGATAGGAGGCAGAACGTGTTCCACAGATGCTGACCTGTGGACGGACAGTGTGTGTGTGTGTGTGTGTGCTTACACAGGTGGACACTCCTGCCCCGCTGAGACGCTATAATGCTGCTTTTTGTCCTCGCCGTATTTCTTCACTCGTGACAAACGGGTCATTGTGGGATGAAGATCGGGTTTCAGCGTTTGACCTGCATGGACTGATGTTCTGGAGCCTACAGAAGAGGCCTCAGCTGTGTGTGTGTGTGTGTGTGTGTGTGTGCGTGTGTGTGTGTGTGTGCGTGTGCGCAGCTGGAGGCTCTTCATCAGTTCAGGTGTTGAGGAACTGAAGGTGGATTCATGTTCTGAGCTACACGTTTCATGATCCTCCACGTCACCTTCACCTTCAGCGATGCATCATCACAAGCAAGAATTCCGTTAGAGACGGAACCAAATCTAGTCATGACTATTTAATGCAGGGGTGTGCAAACTTTTTGATTCGCCGGCCACATTGGGTTCTAACGTTGACAAAGGGGCGGGACCGGGCTTCCTGGTCCAGCAGCTGTCAATCACATTCTCACCAGCCAATCAGAGTAAGGGCCGCCCCTACGTGAAGCTGGTGCCGAAAGTCTTAGAATTTTAAGTTTTACATTTTTGGCATCTAATTTCATCGACTGACAGTATAAAAATAAATGTTAAAAATAAACTAGTACATAATAATTCTTTCATGTACATTTTGTGTTTGTGGTTCCACTTTTTGACCACCTCTGATTTAAAGTCTTTGAATTTTCCCCTACGCTTTATATATTTTTTAAATGGCAACGTGGATTATTCTCATTGGTTTTGGTCGTGTTCAGAAGCCTCTGGATCTCCATGGCTCTTCTCCTCCGTGCTGGAGGTCGTGCGTGACACGCGGTTCTTCGTCGTGTTTTCCTTGAGGATAACCATCTCGAAATGCGGGAGGATTTATGGACTTGCACATGGTCCAGATTGTGAGACGGACACAAGGAAGTTCACTGTTTTTCTTGAGAGGCGACTCAGCGTGACGGGATTCCTTCTCTTCTCATCTCTCTCTCTCTCTCTCTCTCTCTCTCTATCTCTGCTTGTGTCTCTGGTCAATTACTGCTCACACACACTCACACACACACACTCACACACACACACACACACACACACACACACACACACACACACGCGCGCGCTCCTGAGGTCAGGTTAGTCAGGAGAGATCATGCTTGATTAGTCGGGGTTAAAGTGTAATGACTGCCTCTGACAGGGGGGCGGGGCAATGCAGCAGCCAATCAAATCAAAGTGGACGTTACTGTGTGTTTACCTGAGGAGAAGAAGGTTTTCACCACATTAATTTAAGCGCATCATTGGTGCAGACGGGGAGAACATTTGAGTTTAATGTGCGTTTTAAACGGGCTTGAGTTCTGACTCCAACACAATCAAGTGCTGCACCACTACTTTTATAAATCAATGGTTATGACATTTCTATTTTTTGATCTCATGACATTTTATACTTCTGTGTGACTTTTTAAAATCATGTTAATTTACAATAAAATATCATCTTTGTACGCAGCTTTGTATATTTTCTACAACAGATTTTTGCCCCAAAAATGAAAATACATTTATACATTTATTGATTCCTGTCATTATTTTTTTTTTTTCTAAATGTGTGAAACATTGTTAAGGAAAATTAAGGAAAATTCAGTTAAGGAAATTTCAACTTGAATGTTTCTTTTGAGTTTTTTTTTTTTTTTTTGTTGCTTTGATGTTTTTGCAAGGTCGAAGGTCAAATGAGGCTAATACATGTGGTGTTGGTTTGCGCCAATGATTTAACACTCTTCAGTGTAACTGTAAAGTGTCCTTGGGTGACGTGAAAGATGCTGATAAAATAAAGGCTTTATTATTATTATTAGCTGATGGATCTCCTGGACATTTTCTTTTGTTTTCCTAGCCACTGTCGCGATCTAGTTTGCTCTTCTTGTCATAGCCCATAGTCTGAACAACAATAGACATTTTTTTTTCTTTTTAACTGACTCTTTTTTTTTTTTCCCAAAATGTTTTATTATTTTTTTAAAGGCTTTTTCACATAGCGTCTTTGCGTTGGTCTCGGACTAAGAAAAGCGCTATATAAATGAAATGAACTTGAACATCATCCTCCGCTTTACTGCTCTAAACCTGCTACACCGGGTCTTATATAAGGGGAAATACGGGCCTGATCTGATCAGATGATCTGACACACAAACATTTACGTTTTATGGCTCTAAAAGCCAGAATTGGCACTTTTACCCGGTTAGTGAGTCTTTCTCTCACGTGAACCGCTTGTCACTGATGTGATTTGCACGAGCTCGTGATTTAAATGCCTCGGAATCAAAACCAAGCCAAGTTTGGGAAGCACGATACATCTTCTAATGATTCAGAAGATCTGCTCTCGTAAATCCTTCTCTACCGCTCCGTCTTTTTCTTTCCTTTTCACCGTGGCTTTACGGAGACATACTGAAAATAGCAGTGTATTAGTTGAGATGAATGGAAAAAAACCAACCTGTCATGGCATGAAAATGGATCAATTAACTCGCACAAGAAAGATTTTTTTTTTTTTCTAAAAAAAGAAATAAGTAAAAAATAGTTAGTATTTTTTTTCTACGTTTTTGAATTGGAATATTGTCATTTTGAGTGTTTTTTTTTCTACTTTTTTTAATCGAATATTGTCATTTTTGAGTATTTTGTTTCTACGTTTTTGAATCTGAATATTGTCATTTTTGAGTACTTATTTTTTACGTTTTTGAATCAGAATATAGTCATTGTTGAGTATTTTTTGCATCTTGGATCATCTCACTCCGTCTTCAGTTCTGTCATTTGATTCAGTTAATACCTTTATCACTCACTTCTTCCGTTCCAGTGCGTCTCAGATCGTGATCGGCGCCGCTGGTGAAAACTAAAGCGGCTCTTTCTTTAACGACGCGTGAATCACTCGCTCCTTCTACCTTTATATTTAAGAGTGCGCGATATCCATCACTCCGATATTTAACTGTAAAATGTTGTGCCTGATATTACTCCGCGGAGCAGAATCGTCCTCACGCAAGGTTTCCTGTGATTTATCGCTTTAATATAAAATTCCGCATGAGCAAACACTTGAAGACATTGGCTCATCTCACCACTGAAGAAGAAACGCAATCTCGTCCTCCTCTTCTGGCGAATGGCGGCGGGAGTGATTTTATTTAAAAAGACATAATGTGTGTCGGCGCGGCTCATCAGGAGGTGAGATCACATGATCTCATTAGCTCGTCTCGCTCTCTCTCTCTCTCTCTCCGTGAGGCCTAATGGAGGACGTTCTCCATATCCGCGAGTGTTTTTTACGCGCGGAGCTGCTAATAGCGACTGAGGGAGACGCATTTGTTGTGGGTTATTAACTCGTGAATGAGAGAAAGAGAATGGCTGTGTTCGTATGGAGCATTACCTCTCAATTACGCCGCTCTCTTCTGCTGCTCCGTGATTTATTTCACACAGCTAGAGGTCACCAGCTTTATCTTCAGTGCATTAATACTACGCACTCTTTATTTGTTTGCGCTTCGATCATTTTTAATTTTGTCCCGCTGCTGCCGTTCGTGGAGCCGGAGCGTTACACTCGTTCATTCTGTCGTCACACTCCGCACGCTTTTTATCGGCTCATTCCGATGTTTTATTATTCACTCATGTAATGTGTGTTTCAACGGTATTCATTTGTGGGAGGGAAGTGGGGGCAGAGAATGACAGACAGACGGGAGAGAGAGAGAGAGAGAGAGAGAGAGAGAGAGACAGACTGGAGAGAGAGAAACAGACAGACAGAGAGACAGGATGAGAGAGTGAAACAGACTAGAGAGAAAGATAAATAGACAGACGAACAGTAGAGAGAGAGAGAGAGAGAGAGAGAGAGAGAGAGAGAGAGAGAGAGAGAGAGAGAGAGAGAAACAGACAAACAGACAGACTGGAGAGGGGGTGGGAGAGAGAGAGAGAGAGAGAGAGAGACAGACAGACAGACAGACAGACAGTAGAGAGAGAGAATAGAGACAGACAGTAGAGAGAGAGACAGACAGACAGACAGACAGTAGAGAGAGAGAATAGAGACAGACAGACAGACAGACAGTAGAGAGAGAGAGACAGGAGATGGGGTGAGAACATTGGTGAGAGAGAGATCAGGAGCTGGTAACAGGTGTGAGTGTGAGCAGGAGCAGGGTGGATTGTGGGTAGTGTAGTCCAGGGTGTGTGTGCTGATGCCTGTGGTTTTATTCTGTCTTGACCTCGAGTCCTTTAGCTTCTGTTGAGTCGAGCTTTCTTCCGTCTTTCAGCTTCGGTCTCGATGAAACCCACCAGGATTCCTGAGTTTGATCCTCCTGCTCGATTCCAGGATTATTGTCGGAGAATGGAGACGTGACCTCTGAACATCACGGCCTCTCTCATTTCCTCGTCCAGTATTCCCTCACTGTCCACCCTGCTTTCCCACATCAAACGCTGCAGTGCCACACCGGATCCAGCTGGCAGCGGAGATCTGTGTGCCATATGTGCCAGTCCTATATATAGAGCAGCTCATAACTCTCAACGCTCAAGCAAAACCTCTTCATCCTAGTCATTTCCTCCAGGCCGACACGCTCACACACGTCACAGGTGAGCATTTTTATTTTTTTTTATCTCAAGACGCAGATTCACATCGGCTCACATGCTCTAGATCAGGGGTGTCAAACGTACGGCCCGCGGGCCAGAACCGGCCCCAAAGAGAGTTTGATCTGTGGAATCAGATCAGTGCCAAAAATATCATACGTAAATTTTGAAGAAACGAATGAAAATGCTTCACATTTAGGTTTGTTTATTTATTTTTCGCTCGTAAACTTCACGTTTTAGTTAGAAACTTTTTTTCCCGCTTCGGATTTTTTGTTTCCGAATTTCATTGGATCAAGAGAAGAGAAGATGTGAAGATTGAGAGCAAATTTATTTATTTTTTTTTTAATTTTGAAAAAGCAAACGCAATAAAAAAAAAAAATGTAATTGCACCCAAAAAATAAATAAAAAACTAACGTAAATGTCAAGCATTTTTGTTCATTTCTTCGAAATGTATGTTTGATATTTTTGGCATTAATCTGATTCCATAGTTTGATCTGGCCTGCAGAACAATTTGAAAGTGGAAATAAATGCATGAATTGCATAATATTTTTATTTAGCTGCTGTTTCTACCAGAGTAGAAGGCCGTATCACTATTCTACCTCTTCTCTACACCCTCATTAGCCAAATGTAGTTATCCAAAGGGAGAAAAGTAGATAAAGAATTTTCAAAGAAAAATGGACCACATCCTATTTATTTACTAATGTTAGTCAGCAGCTTCACATCAACAGTGTGATGGGATTCTACTGTACAATCAACTCCATACGTTTTTAGTATGAATTGTATGTGTATGTATGATTCACGTCTGAAGTTTACATATTTTACTTTCATCATTACACATTTAACATCACTCTCCTTAGTTTGCAAGGATTACATTAAGATTTTATATGCGTAGGTCGTAATTGCCTTTCTTTAAAAGTCTGGTTTAATCTTAAAAGCGCATTACTGTCATTTTCAGCACCAATTAATGTGTTGTTTTTGTTTCTTGTTCTTTTTGAATGAATGAATGAATGACTTAATTAATCCCACCAACAGGGAGACGATACAATATAGAAACAGTGATGACAGGGTAAAGAACAAAATAGTGGAAAAAAATGTGCAAATGAAACTTAAAAAGATACAATAAATTAATGGTTTGATCGATGATGTTGGATTATTTCACTACAGCCTTTGCAAAAGTGGCAGAGAGCATCTTAAGCGCTTTGATCCCAGAGTTGGGTGAAGACAGACGCCATCGGGTGAGTGAGTCTGAAATGAGGCAGTAAAGGAAAAGCATCAGAGATTCCACGTCCAGCGCAGGAAAGCCACATTTAGACCATAAATTCACTGGTAATTGTTTTCTTGCTGTGTGATGTGTCCATCTCCACCTGTTTTGAAGGCTTTGGTTGTGTGAACTCTGTGGCTTGTCGCGTTTCCACAAAGGGGAAATTCCTAATGGCTCCTGAAAATATTCCGACTTGAACTCCACAAGTCGCTGCAGTTTTCACGCTCGGCTGTGATTCTCCTGCTCCCATGTCCTTTGATGCTGCATCAAGCTGCTGGGAATCTTCTGGAACTCACAGCAGACCAGAGACCTCAGGACTTCAGATCATCATGTTTTACATTAGACGCATCGATTATTCCAGCGGATTGTTTCATTGCTGAGCTGTTATTATTTATTTGGATTCATTATTCCTTTTTACAAATGTATGCAACATAAGAAACTTTGTTGTTGTAATGATGCAACAAAACTACTCTTTTTCTTTATATATACACTGTATTTACTACACGGATATAAGCACCCCCCTGACTTTTCAGGAACGAAATAAATATTTTTTATTAATAATGTTTCAAATACGTTACAATTCTCTTAAAAATGCTAGTTTTTTTTTTTACTTCATTTAACAAACCTAACTTGTATCATTTTGATATTGTTTTACTTGAATAATAGATTACAAAAAGTAAATTCTAGTGGTCAGGACTTCATTTCCCAAGATCCTTTGCTCTCCAGTCAGACTCAGCACATGAGCAGAGCAATAGTTTCAAGCTCAGGTCTGTTTCAAGCTGTTTCTGTTTATCTGACGCCATAGTGAAGGATTCTTATCCCCTGTGCAGCGACCCAGCGTTTTGATTGTGTCTGGTCCTTGGGTTTTTTTCCACTTTCTTGTGTTCCTCATGTTTGACTTCATTTGCGATGACGCAATCCACTTGTTTGTAGCTGGTTGTGCTAAGCTAAGCGGTCGTGGTTTGTAGTATTCAGTTTGTTGTAATATCAAATATTGTACTGTATTTAGTTTAATCTCACTTCTTCCAGTGTTATTCTGTCTCCGTTAAGTGTCGCGACGTGTCCAATATTTCTTTATTTCTGTTATTGAGCTAATACAAGCTTTTACTGTAGCACGTCTGACTACAGACGATTGTTCAACATTGTAGATAATATAATAAAATATACGCCGCATTTATTTGTGATTGTTCCCGACTTGAAATACAAAAAAATGGTGGCTTATATTTACGCGCATATTTGAAATCGGCGAATATAAGCACCCGCCAAGTTTTTGACCGTGAAAAGTCGGGGCTGCTTATATTTGCGCAAATACGGTACTTGGATTTGACTTCACATATGGGAGTATTCCTGTAAAAACGTTGTGCTTTATTGCACCTGTTTGACCTTTGGCTTGGCGGATACTTGTTTTTTTTGATGATATTATTTGGTGCAGTTGAGTCTTTAAACCAGATTCCTTCCATCTGTCCATCATGAGGAGAGCGCGTGAGACGAGGCAGCTGATGTATGCGCTCTTATATTTCCCGGTCTGTATTGATTAAGCTCTGTGTGTAGCTATGTGAGATGTACGGCTGAGTGGTTTTACACAGGCGGATGATTTGTGAGGTGGATTACTGTACATCTCTGTTGATCTGCGGTCGGAGGCTCCACACCAACACACACATGGTCTCGTTTTGCGAAGGGAAGGATCCCGTCCGGTTTTATGGGCTGACCGAGTGCGGCAAAAACACAGAACGGCCATTCATGCTGCAGATAAAGGACATCACTGTCTCAACTCTGTTTTCATGTCCATGGCTTTTCCTAGACGTATCCTGTGTTTGCCATTCCTAAACGCCTACTCGGTTTGTACGATGTTTGATTATTATCTATATCAGTCGGGAACCTTTTTGGCCGAGAGAGCCATAAACACTGGTAAAAATTAAGTCCAAAAGATTATGGAATAAGATTAGTGGCAAAAATATCCAACGTAATTTTCTAATAAACGGACAAAAAAGCTTCACGTTTACATTTGTTTTATTATTTTTCTCTCGCACTTACGTTTGTGTTTTGCTTGCAATCTTGACATTGTTGTTTGAAACTTTTTTCACTTTTTTTTTTTTTTCTCGTTTGGATTTCTGGCCCAAGATTCAGGGGCGGCCCTTCTCTGATTGGCTGGTGAGAATGTGATTGACTGGAAAAGTACACACAGTATTTCGATGTGAAGAAACAACAGTGTGTACTATTATTCTGAAGTATCTGCCGCCACAATAATCTAGCAGTATTGTGCAAAGATAACACTTAAATCACAGTTTGTGTACTAATAATAAAAAAAGCAGTGAATGTCAAAGTGTACATTCGCTGAGCTCCTCCCACACTTCCTGTTCAAGCAGCTGTCAGTCACATTCTCACCAGCCAATCAGAGTAAGGACAGCATCCCACGTGAAGCTTGTGCCCGAAATCCAAACGAAAAAAATAAAACGAAACAAAAAAACGGAGCGGAAAAAAAAAAGTTTCCAACGAAAACATGAAGATTGTGAGCTAAAATGAAAAAAATTTTTTTAAAGCATTTTCGTTCGTTTCTTGGAAGTTTACGCCTGATATTTTTGCCACTATTCTGATTCCACACAAACCGGAGGTCAACTTCTCTCTAACGTTACAGGGCGATTGAATCCAGAACGTGGGATTTGTTTGTCTTTTTGCTGCTTTCCCAGGACTTTTCTACGCAGAACACAGAAAGACATGAGGCAATGGCTGAACGATGCTCCAGTTCATCTGTTTTTCATCCGCCGTGTCTTTACTCATTTCAGCATGAAGAACGGCACTTTTTTTCCCCTCCTCTCCGGCCCTTGTGCCCTAATGGACACACATGCACAACATTCCTGCTCCTCTCCATTATTATGGCTTTTCCTTTTAAGTCCTGAACTCATCCGTGTACCTGCAGCTGCAGACGTGACTGATGGGGAGACGGGGAACAATACGCACACTGCTGAGTGACGCCTGGAACGGCTTTTATTGTACGAGGAGATACTTCTGACGTTTAAGACAGGGGTGTGCAAACTTTTTGATTTGCGGCCCACATTGGTTTCTAATATTTGATAAATGGCCAAGCGGCTGTCAATCACATTCTCACCAGCCAGTCAGAGTAAGGGCCGCCCCCAAAGTCCGAACGAAAAAAAAAAAGAAATGGACGAAAAAATCGGAAAAAAAGCGGAAAGAAGTTTCAAACCAAAACGTGAAGATTTTTGTTCGCTTCTGTGGAATTTAAGTTGGATATTTTTGGCATCTGATTCCATAGACTGACAGTATAAAAATAAAATAAAATAAATATAAAATAAATAGTTTTTGTAGTTGGCACACCCATTATTTAAGACGTTTCAAAGATGAAGTTCTTTTCTCCTCGACAGGAACAGAAGTCCTCTCTCATCCTCCCTCATCCCTCACTTGAACACTCTCGGCTTTTATAGACGTGATACGCATCAGGTTAGTGGACTGGTGATGATTATATCCTAACTATCTCCAAACCAGGAACCTGCTGGTATCGATGTTCCACTGAAGGAATACATTTCCCTCCCAAGGCGGAGCTTTATCTGCTTGAACGCTCTTCTGCGTCTCCATTGTTTTTATTGGTCAGTGGAAAACAAAGGCGTGTCTCAACGGCAGCAGATATTGACTGGGGCGTGAGAGGTGGTGAAAGGCCACGCCCCCAGCCACGCCCGTCAGCTGGAGCGGCAGGTTTCACAGCACGTTTACGACCTTCACTAGCTCCTTGAGGCATCATCAAGACTCAATTACCAAACGATTGCCTTTGACCGGGTCAGAGGAAACCATTGATTATCAATAACAGACGCATTAATGTATTGATTCCGATTTGTAGCTATGTTTGTGAAGTGGATAACTCTAAAGCGCACACAGACAATTATTTGCCCCCCCTACAAATATTTAACAGCTTTTTTTTTCATAGACATCCTATTCACAACCGATTTTTTTTACACGTAGATGCAGACACATGACTGAAGAGAGAAATTAACAAGCGATGAAATGATAAACTCAGGTGAAAGGATAGTTCATATCTAATCCAAGTTAACGCGTTAACTTTGACAGCCCTCATATTGATATAATTAGATATTTTATTACTTATTTATTTACACCCATTGCTCTTATTCACATGCGTTTGGTTTTTTTCCCCACAGGGTGAAAACATCTAAATTTATGGTCTGGTTTGGCCGTCACTTTTCATCTAATTAAAATAGAGTGCTTGTGTTGAATGACCTGTTCCATTTCTCTCTCTCTCACACACACACACACACACACACACACACACACACACGCTGAATTTATAAAGATGTAAACAACCTCAGTAAAGCATTATGACGTCTGGGCTTGTGCTGTGCAGTACAGAAGCCTGTATAAATAATGTAAATGCTCCCCTGACACTTCAGTGAAGAACTGGAGAACTGCTGGTGAACCTCGGCGCCGTGAAATACTGGAGCCATTACCCCGAGTAGGTGTGTGTGTGTGTGTGTGTGTGTGTGTGTCTGATGACGATTAATGAGCAGCGTTTAAATGATCAGGATCAGGGGGTGAAAGGTCAAACGTCTCACGCTTTTCGGGGTTAAGTGCGGTCGGACGGGCTTGTTCTTTGTGCCCCGCCTCTGGTTTCCTGAAACCGAAGCCAACGCAGAAATAAAATCATAACGGCGATTTATCAACAGTGTTTGTGTGTGGAAGAGAGAGAGAAAGAAAGTGACTGTGAACCCTGAAGGCGGCATCAATCTGGATGAGACAACTCCCATTTGTTCTCATCAGTAGATCAGCGCGCGTGTGTGTGTGTGTGTGTGTGTGTGTGGGGATGCTGACTCCGTTAGATCGGCTCCTTTGAGGCAGGGCCGTCGGGCTGTTTACATGGCAGTTGTCATGACAACTACTTTCCACCGCACACACACAGTGTGAGCCATCAATCATCTTCAGGAAATGAAACTGCCTGCTGATCTTCACAATGTTTAGTTTGACACAGCATTCTCTTTCTCTCTCTATACGTCTCTTTCTGTCTCTCTCTCTCTCTTGCTCTCTCTCTCTCCATCGCTCTTTCTCGCTCGTTCTCTCTCTTTCTGTCTGTCTGTCTCTCTCTTTCTCTCTACATCTGTCTCTCTCTCTCTCTCTCTCACTCTCTCTCTCTCTCTCCGTATCTCTCTCTCTCTCTCTCTCTCTGTTTTTTCTGCTGAGTTGGTCTGATCAAGTGTGAGCATCTTGACTAATAACTGAACTGTTGATGCTGATGTGAGGCTCTGTATTTACCTGCTGTATTTACGTGGCTCTGTCTTGTTAATTGTGTGGTTTTGGTTTCTCACAATGTGTGTAATGATGCTCCCAAATTTTGTTCAAACTGAGTTTAGAACTGATTCTATTACTTGCACATTTTAATATAAACTATGCAGTTTGAAGAACTTCTCCCGTGGTTTTTTTTTTTTGTTAAACTTTTATTCACGTTTTATTTGTAAGTTGGTCAAGTTTTTGCCACACGATCTAATTCGGTGTCGGAAGTCACTGGTGATTTTACATTCATTTGCATAGGAAACGGATTGTTCCGAGAGTTTTCTTTTTAAAAATAAACCGCCTCTGACTCGCTGCGGCGCTGTCTCACTGAAATAATTTAACTCTGACGGGGAAAGTGATTTATTCCAATTCAAACTCAATTTCACTTTTAAATCACATTTATATCTGCGAGTGTTTTGTGATCCTCATTAGAATACAATGCAAATGTGATTTTTTTTCTTTCTCTCTTCTGAAAGGTTTGGCAGAACTGAAGCGCTGAGGTGTGTGATGCTGCTCTGTGAAGATCTACAGCTCATGCGCTTCCTGGAGATTTATCTGCAAAATGCCGCCATTAATAATCTAAGAAAATGGATGGCACTAAAAAGCCGTCAGCCATGGTCTGTGGTAATTACTTTCGTGTCATAATTTTTTGGCGTGTTATCTTTCCAGAAACACACTTCCTGAGTGAAGCAGCATTTCGAGAGGATGCGAGCTAAAATCACTGATGCTGATGATTGCTCATTAATCAAGCATCGCCATGACGCCGTCCAACAGAACATTCCAGATGCTGAAATGGAGACAGATGCCTGGAGAATTTTAAAAAATGTCATCAGAATTGTCTGATGTGTCTTATATGTTCAACTCGTCTATTTTTGTTGTTATGCGCAATCTTCACGCTACTATTTATTGTTAGTCACTTTTTACTTATTTGTATTATACTGAAAATTTCATGCAGAAGTACATTTAAATTTTTTGTCTCTTTATTATTATATTTCTCTTTCGTGTGAGTAACTGTTACCGGAAAAGCAATTTTCCCATGGGGATGAAGTTTTTTGAATTGAATTTAATTTCTGATGAGTTTGACTCTAGTGTCCTGTGATTTACTTGCCGAAATGTAATTTATCTAATCCAAGCCATGACTTCATAAATTCAGACATATTTTTTTTTTATAAATGATGAAACATAATAATATTAATAATATAACAAAAATATTGTTAAATGTAATAAAAACATGTTGCATAGCAGTTGTTTAGTTTGCCATTTGGCAGATGTTAAAATACATACGTAAAACCAAATTGTGAATTAAATGCCCTTAAATGAACAATGTTCAGTACACTACTTTTTCAGTGTAACAGTAATTACAGTAACGCGTTACACACAACACTGTTCATAAGTCAGGGTACCAATATAAAAGTTAAACTTTACTTTTTGGTCGCTATTGTAACTATAAATTTGCTCGCTCAGATGCCCATCGTTTTTAAGGCTTTTTAACAGCTTGTAGTCTTGTGATTTTTACACGTGTTTAAACAGAAACGACAAAATCTGAAAGATCTAAATGTTTTAGCGAGACTCTTTGAGTTTCCTGTGGTGTCGGGCCAGTAAGGAAGCGGGAGATAAATGTGAAGGGTTAGATAAGCTTTGCTCTGGCTCGGACCAGCCTGAAGAATAATATTCACATGCCCTCACACATTCTCTGCAATCCACGGAGAACACAAGGAGTGACGAGAGAGTTTGATGGGACGGAACGTTCTAGTGTCACAGAAACGCAACATGTCTGATTGAGGTTGATTTAGTTGTGTCGGGTTCTTCACACTTAACGCCTAATTATTCCTACATTTAGGAGAATGTTTCCCACTCTACACTTTTATTTTTTTTTTTACATTTATTTTAGACCTTTAACTCAAATCAATGTGACCCCAACAGTATCTTTGTAACATAAACATGTAGCGTGGTGTTACACATATGTGAACTGAATTATTATACTTTTAAATGTAGATTAGACCAAATAAGACAAGCAGAAGAAGTTTCAAAGTGAAAAAATACTTTAAAGTATTGTTTCAATTTGACCCGAACATAATAGGAGGGTTAAGTATAAATGCGTTTTCTTTTTCCCAACGTAGACTATTTCTTTCTTCAGTACAATTCCTCTCTATCAGACATCTGTCAGAACAGCACTACACTTTGTTTGGCTTGAGCTTGTAGATCCGGAACATTCTTCAGCATTAGGCCTGACAGCGGAGCAGCACATCGCATTCATTATCTCCACTGGCTGAAGAAACACAAGTCATCAAGAACATAGCGCACTTGCATTTTCACTTTAAATTGCTTAAATCTAATTGTATTTAACATTAAAATTGAAATCTGTTACAAGGAGCGACAAGGAGGAAGATCATCACTGAGCACTTGGGTTACTAGAACCTTTCTTTTATTTTACAATAACTGGAGAAGTTGTACGTCTCTCTTTATGGAACAAAGACTCTTCCTCATTTCCAAGCTACTCTGAATGAGCATTTTAACATGTTTTGAGATTTTTCTTAAAGCGACAGTCACTTTGCTTTTCATTTGTTTAATTTGTCACTTTGCTTCTATGTTATGTGTTTCAAGTTTAGACACATAACAATATATATACAGAGGTGTCAAGTAACACAGTAAAACTACGTTACTTTTACTTCACTAGAATAATTATTTTTCCGCTTACTTTTTACTTTTACTTCTTATTTTTTAAGCAAGTATCAGTACTTTCTACTTGTTATTTTTTTCAAAACTAGCCACGTTACTGCAATTTGGTTTATTTGTGAGTTAGGTTCGTTTTATTTCCGTGTTGATTTGATGTTATTTTGTTACGTCACTCGAATAAAGGTAATTGATAACAAGCTTCTGAAATGTGGCTTTTTTCACCATTACTACACTAGTCATCATATTTTCCAATCTGAAACACATCAACGCCTAGTAGCAAGCATATATAGTTATTTTATGTGTAAGGCTAGGCACTGTAAAACAATTTTACTTTACTTTTACACTTACAAGTAGTTTTATCAGTATTAGTAACAGTACTTTTACTCTGAAAATATTGGGCAGTTACTTGTACCACCACAGAAGTAGTTTTAACTCTAGTATCTATCTATCTATCTATCTATCTATCTATCTATCTATCTATCTATCTATCTATCTATCTATCTATCTATCTATCTATCTATCTATCTATCAGTCTATCTATCTATCTATCTATCTATCTATCTATCTATCTATCTATCTATCTATCTATCTATCTATCTATCTATCTATCTATCTATCTATCTATCTATATATATATATATTTTTTTTTTTTTTAAATAAAAAATATAGTAAAGTTTTTCACTTGCCAACATTAAACCGACAATTTTTATTCTCTTATTATTTGAATGTCTTTTGATCATTAATGTTCACGTCCAATCAGGGCTGGCGCTGTGAGAGGAGAGGTGGGCGAGCATTGGTTCATCAGCTCTAGCGGTGATGACATCACGTCAGCGTGTAATCTGCGGCGCTGCTAATCGCTCTGTCTGTCAGGGTCTAATTTAACCGTTAACCTGCGAAACTTTCCTTCAGCATTGCTCATCGCACCCGACAAAGCAGCAAATCACCTCATTAGGAATCGGAATGACCATCTTCATTCTCTTCTTTAGCGTGTCTCGAGTATATGAGCGAAACTTATGGAATCAGATCAGTGCCAAAAATATCCAACGTAAATTTCGAAGAAACGAACGAAAATGCTTCTTCACATTTACGTTTGTTTTTTTATTTTTCGCTTGCAATTACATTTTTTTTTTGCTCACAATCTTCACGTTTTAGTTTTTTTGTTTCGCTTTTTTTTTGTGTTTGGATTTTTTATCCAAGGTTCATGTGGAGGCGGCCCTTCACTAATTGGCTAGTGATAATGTGATTGGCAGCTGCGTGTGATTGACTGGAAAAGGGGGAGGAGTTTAGCGAGTGCTTAAACACATTCATAATCGGAACACCTTCGTTGTCGGAGTATTTATGCGTTTGTAGTGATGAGTTTGTCTGGACCGACACGACACCATCTTTATTTGTATAGCGTTTATCAGGAGCACTGCACACACACAATATTTCGATGTGAAGAAACAACAGTGTGTACTATTATTCTGAAGTATCTGCCACCACAATAATTTAGCAATATTGTGCAAAAATAACATTTAAATCACAGTTTGTGTACTAATATTAAATAAAGCAGTGAATGTCAAGGTGTACATTCGCTGAACTCCTCCCACACTTCCTGCTCAAGCAACTGTCAATCACATTCTCAACAGCCAGTCAGAGTAAGGGCCGCCCCCACGTGAAGCTTGGGTCAAAAAAAAAAAAAAAAAAAAAAAGCGAACAAAAAATCTGAAGCAGAAAACAAAAGTTTCAAACGAAAGCGTGAAGATTGCGAACGAAAAAAAAAAATCAAACATAATTGCAAGCAAAAAAAAACCCCAAACAAACGTAAATGTGAAGCATTTTCGTTCGATTCTTCGAAATTTACGTTTGATATTTTTGGCACTAATCTGATTCCTCAGAAGCTCAGGCTCCGCCTCTGAATGGAGCCGAGGGATTGAGCTTTATTGATTTGTATCTCGCTACACTGATGGTTCATTCGTTTAACTGATCGGAGTCTCACTAAGAGCTCGACACGTGCTCAGATGTTCCAGGTCTCACTGAACAGTCGGTGCTGATGCGGATGGGCAGCCGTGTTTTCCATGTCACGGGGGTCCGGCAGAACATTTCCTCTTGTTTGTTGTTCTTTGCTCATTAAACAGCGAGTGGGTTGTGACGGGCTCGTGAGAGAGGAAGCGTGTGAGGTTTGTTCAGGTCGGCAGCTTTCTCCGCTTCTTTGTTCTAAAGTAAATGCTTCCAACGTTTCTCAGATACAGGTTGTTAAACAAAAGAGTTATGACACATTATTTTTAATAGATACGTTTTTTTTTTTTTAACTTACAGAAAGTTCTTGGGATTTTTCATCAGTTCTAAGAATCTCACGAAGAAACCAACTCATAACATGACAAACTAACTGAACACAAGTTGAGAAACACGATCACAGGAACGGTTCAGCACACTTAGAATCGGTGTTGTTTGATTACAACAAAAATAATGTAAAAAAAAATTAGGGCTGTCAAAGTTAACGCGTTAACACACACGATTAATTTTATATGCTTAATCGCGTCAATTATTTTTTGAATTATTTCAGTTTGGTTTGTTCTGGTGAAAAAAACGTGCAATCAATAGACTCCAGGTGCGGCTCATTATGATCAGCAGCGCACAGTGATTGTTTTAGGACAGACACTAGCTTGTCTCATCGATCTAGTCTTTGTCGGCAGTGTTTTGAATGTTCTTGTTAAAACTGAGACTCGACCTGCTTTTCCCTTTTTGCAGACGCAGTTCTAAATTATATTGCAGTATTTAAATAAGTGTTTATTTAGTGTTGAGTTTACATTATTTACATTGGTTACATATCCAATATTACAAGCTTTAGTTATTTAACTGTGATTAATCATGATTAATTTGGTCAGGGAAGTGTGAAAAATATCGTTTGACAGCTTTAAGATAGATACATGTTATTTTTTCACTTTAGTTTAGCACTTTTTTTATGATGATGTTTGTCCGACTTTCAAGTCCAAAGTGATGTACAGTCCACTGCTTTAAATAAATTAAGAGTAAATATTTTTATTGTGACACACGCACACACACACACACACCCACACACACACAACACACACACAGTGAAACCGATGTATCAATCAGTTGTAAAACTATATGAAAGTTTATAAACAAGGGTAGAATGAGTTTAATTTTATTTTAAATATTTGCTCCACACGCACTAGTCCTGATAATCGTCGACTCGTTTCACCCTCTGGGTGTGTAGTTACACACTAATTACCCAACAGAACAATGTGAGCACAAACAGACTGAATTAACACATCCACATCAAAGCCTAAATCAACAAAATGCCTCCAACCAGGATGAAAGGACGAGCATATTGAGAGATCTGGAGTACGCCGCGTGTAAATGGCGTGATGGCAGCGTGTCAGCGCCGCAAAACCAACATATGAACGACATACGAGCGCAAACCAGTGACGGATTCTGCTGCTGTTGTTCTCGTAGTTCTGGCAGATACACACACCTTCATTTCTGCGTATTACATTAACCCTCCCGTTGTGTTCCTGTCAGAGGAACATCAATAATGTCTGTGGTTCAATATGACCATGGGGACTTTTATTATGCATAGAAGTGTCAGAAACCAAAAAGTTCCCCAAAAACTGTGTGTGTGTGTGTGTGTGTGTGTGTGTGTGTGTGTGTGACACAGTGGTGTATTATGTCTCATCGTTGCAAAGAAACTAATAGTATTTGATCTTTCTGACTCTTTGTAACAAAAGCATGTAGCATATCTTTGTAACATAAACGTACACATAAACGTTTATGTAACATAAAATATAGCGTGGTGTTACAAACATGTGAACTGACTCATTATATTTTTTATACCAAAATACCTAATAAGTCAAGCAGGAGTAAAAAAAAAATTGTAGTTATTTAAAAATAATTTTAAACATTTAAATTAAAATTAAATTAAAATTATTTTAAACTTCGAAAACGTGTCTAATTGACCCGGACATAATAGGAGGTTAATTAAATGCTCATATGGTTACAGTCTCATTGCAGGTATTTTATTATAGTTTGGGAGCGTTTTCAGATGGTTTTAGAGTGTGTGTGTGCGTGTGTGCGTGTGTGTGTGTGTGTGTGTCTTCCAGTTCTGACTGACTGCATTACTCTTTTTCGTGACATCGGTAATCTTGCCTCAAGGTCTTTTCGGTTTGAAGGTCGGACTCGGGACCTAATGAATCATTTTGTGAAAAATTATATAGCATTTAAGAGAGTTGGCTTGATATTTTTCCAATTTTCCAAACAGTTAGTCTCTGAGCCGTCGGTGTGATGTCTGCTGGGTCGGAGCCAGTCAGAAACAGTGATGGCGAAAGCAGAGAAACCTCGGCTGAACTTGCTTTACACGACTCGTGTGTTTAGCGGATTCGCGCTTAAGCTGCAGTTTGGCTTTAAATACATTTTATATCAAGTTGCAATTCAAACTCCAAGAACTTTTTTGAGCAGAGTCTGGAATTATGAGGTTCCGTATCAAACATAAATATGGCTGTTGTATAGAATAGAATAGCATAGTATGTCTGTATTGTCATTCTATCACAGGGTTACCATGAAATTAAATCAATATCAAATAAAGTTATGAATATAGATGAAACCTAAAGACTCATTCAACTAATACGGTATTTTAAGAAAAATAACAACGTTCTCATCATAAACGAGTTTATGACTTGATATGTACAGATGATTTCTGAAAAAACATGACCCTGCACTGCAAAAAAAAGCACATGAAAAATTGAGAAAATGAAAAACAAAATGAGTAAAAAAAAGTGTTTTACTTGGTAAGTTGACTTGAAAAAAGACCTATTTTCTTAGAAAAAAGCAAAAATGTTCACTCTCCTTTCCAAGCTAGTTAATTTATCTTGTATCAGAAGAAACAAGACTGTGTCATTTCAAGATTTTTTGGCTTGTCAATAATTTATTTTTTGCAGTGTGATATTCAGGAGGACAGTAATGTAAAATTTACACCCTATAGTGGTTTTACACTTGCAGACATTCCGATGGACCGGCTTCACATTTTGGCTAAAAACACACGTGTAAATTTGATATAAATCCGATATAATCAACTTTGGAAAGATCAACACACGGCCGTGTCTGTGTTTTGAATGAAATTACTTTTGGAATTTACTTTTCTAATCTAATCAAACTACATCAAGTAATTTGGCATTGTTTTGTAACGCTTGAAATAGTAGCGCTTTACCATCGTGAGAAATGAAACGACAAGATAAATTAATTGAATTGCCATGAAAAATCTAGTTTCTGAGAGTATCTGCCGTGTGATTCCGAGCTAGAGATCGTAGCCAAAAGTGTCTCGGCGTATTAAAAGCGTTGTGCGTTATAATTGGCTGATTCTTCCCAATCCATAAAACCGATTGTGAATTAATCAGAACTTTAATTGACCTCCACTACTGGTTTACAGCACTTGAGGGAATGTTAATAATTTAATAAATTGATCTTATCCAACGTCAATTCGTCAATTTAAACCCGATGGTGTCAGTAATTGCACTGGCAGCGAGCCAGACGCTTCTGTTCGAGTGTGTGTGTGTGTGTGTGTGTGTGTGAGTGTGTGTGTCGTACGCTCCTGAGATCACACACAGTACTATCACACTGCTACAGTATCACAACTAAGCGTGTCATTCAACATTAAACTGCAGGAAGAGTTTGTTTCAGCTAATTCCTCAAGAGTTTGTGTGTGTGTGTGTGTGTGTGTGTGTGTGTGTGTGTGTGTGTGTGTGTGTGTGTGTGTG
>MU204278.1:777519-813859 GCA_017309775.1 Paedocypris sp. Pulau Singkep
GACAGTGGTGTATTATGTCTCATTGCAAAGAAACTAATAGTATTTGATCTTTCTGACTCTTTTTAGCTTCTATTTTGTCTGAAGGGTCAAATTGACCCGAACATTATCTTTGCAACACAAACATGTAGCTGATGTTACAAATATGTCAACTGAAACATTTAGGGTTTGTTTAAATGTAGATTACACTAACTAAGACAAGCTGGAGAAGTTTCAAAGATAAAAAATACTTATACATAGTATTTTTTTTTATTTTCTAAACTTTTAACACAGGTCAATTTGACCCGAACAGTACTTCTGCCAAATAAATATGTAGCGTGGTGTTACAAACATATCAACTGACTCATTAGTATCATTTCTCATAGAATAATTATACCAAATAAGCAAAGCAGAAGTTTCAAAAAGTATTAAAAAACATTTTAATAATTTTTTAAATATTTTTAAACGTGAAATTATTTGAAAACGTGTCTAATTGACCCGAACATCACAACTAAGCGTGTCATTCAACATTAAACAGGAATAGTTTGTTTCAGCTAATTCCTTGAGAATTGCAGCGCGGGAATGCTGGACGTTACTGTACGCTGCTTATTCCCTATATAAGGCAGCTGCTTCATACACACACACACACACACACACACACACACTCTACAATCAGCCAGTAAATTGCAGGGTTCGCCCTCGCACATAATCCCTTGACGCAGCGCTTTCTCGCCCAGATGCCGACAGATTGTCCTCGCTACCCACAATGCACCACGCACTATATGCAATTGCCGCGTTCCCGCTGTGACATTTGGTTGAATGTTTTTAGGGTCACCATCACTCAGCGAGCAATTGTGGATAAAAAAAACACACGTCTCCTAACTGAAATTTCCATTAACTTCTTCAAACCATAAATTTCCTCGACGTGCAAAGCCAACGCAATGGACGCAAAGGCTTCGCGAGATGTTTGAGGCAAAACTCTGGTTCGTCTCAGCCGTAATGAGACTGAAGGAAGGCCACTGAACGATTCCTCAACTCAGACGCCTCGGAACGAAAACAAAGAGAGACTTCATATCGTCAGTGCTGTCAGAAGTAGTCACTCTCGTTACTTCGTTAGAAGTCTAGATATTAGAGTTACAAAGTACTTCTGTGAAAGTAGAAGTAAAATGCCCAATATTCTACTAAAGTAAAGGTAGCCACAATCCAACCACAATAATTTACCGGCGCGATTTGTCCGGACGTATTTTATTATTGATTATATTATCGTATATAGTATTTAGTATTATCGATTCAGCACGGAAATAAAACTAACCGGTAATGCGGCTGGTTTTGAAGAAGTAACAAATAGAAAGTACCGATATTTGCTTAAAAAAATAAGAAGTAGAAGTAGAAAGTAAGTGGAAAAATAAACACTCTAGAAAAGTAAAAGTAAGCCAAATTTCTACTTTAGTTAGGAAACAAAGCAGTATTACTCAAGTAGTAGACACCTCTGCATATCGTCCAAATATCCCGGTTTTCTTCTTTCATGCATTTCCCTTGTCGGCAGCTTTATGACGCGACGCTCCCAGTCCAGGATAAAAGTTAATGACCTAAACATCTTATTTCCAGAGCCCTTGGTGAGGGTGGCATGGCTTTTTAAAGGCACCTCGGCGCGAGAGAGAGAGAGTCGGGATTATGAAATGGAGGGATAATGAGCCCTTCCATTACTGTAAAACTGAGAACGGTTCCACCTCGTAAAAACAGACAGAGCGGGAGGGAAGAAGAGAAGAGCTGATGAAACAGAGATGGGCCGAGGGGAGGCCGGGTGGCACTCCTGCCCATTTACTCACCCCATTATTCACCGCCCAAGGGGAAAGCTTTTCCAGCGTCTTCCAGAAAGAAACGGGACACGTGCACAAATATTTCATAGCTTTAGGATTGAATGATTATATCCGTCTAGTCCACGAGTGTCAAATATCAAGAAAAATAACATAAAATTGTGGAAACACTGCTGTAGTAGAAAGGCATTGTGGGAAATGTAGTTTTTAATCAACACATGCTCTTAATTTATTTTTTGGTATTTATTTTCAGACACTCAGGACTTTTAAGCTCTCGCGGGCCACATAAAATGACATGGCGGGCCACATCTTGAATTTGGCACATGCGGTCGAGTCGACTACTAGGGATGGTCAGTATATTAATCTTAAAATCTAATAAATCTTAAGCGGAAAACAAAAAACTAATGAATTACCGTATTTATGCGAATATAAGCACTCGTTTCTTTCCCGTTTTAGTGGCTCAAAAACTTCCGGGGCTCTTATAATTGCCAATTTCAAATATTAATGTAAATATAAGCGCTCCTTTCTTTAAATAATGGTTCTGGAGGCAGACGTGTGTATGAGTTGTTATTATTAGCTTATTAACAGAAAGAAAGAAACGTTGCGACACTTAACAGGGAAAAATAACACTAGAAGAAGTAAGATTAAACGAAAAACAGTCATTAATATTTGAACAGACAGACTGTATTGTATCTGGTAGATCGCCGTGCTAAAGGCTAACGGGTTAGCGCTTGAAAACGAGGCCAGCAGCTGCAAAATCTTCGGAGCAGAAAGAAAACAGTTCTAATCACTCTGTCTGCTGCACAGAGAAATACAATACTGTTCTAATATTTATGTCTAAGAAAAACCCAGCTCAGTCAGCTTCACTCTGTTCTTTTAGCGCAAAGGCTCATGGGAACCAGTGAGCAGCAATGCAGGATGGGAGGTGTAGTTTCGATCGCTAGAATAGATGTTTTATTATTTTTAAGTAAAACTACCGGAAGTTAACTTTGTTAAATGTTATTGTTAAATATTAGTATTTTAAAGGGAAAATTAACGTAATTTAGCCAGAAACACAACGCAAAAATCAGAATTCCTGAAAACCAGGAGGGGGGGGGGGGGGGCTTAAATTCACAGGGTGCTTATATTCGCGTAAATATGATATTTAAAAAAAGTAATTATAATAATAGCTACCGCAATTTATCTCTCTCGGTCTCTCAGACAGAGTCACAATACTAAGGGAGGGAAGGCGCAGACGTTGGTGTTGTGGTTTTGTCGAGCTTCGGGAGCATTTCTGATGTTTTATTCCTGGCGTTGTTGGACAGCAGTATAATTAGAGCCGAGCTGAAGGCCGGTCTGTCTTCTGTGCTGTGGTCGAGATGCTCCGTTCCCGGTCCTGTTATCACTGCAATCAACAGCTCACGCTCGGCCAACGTCTCTCCAATAACCCCATTATTCCTGTTCGTTTAGGAATATGATAATGCTCTAATCGCACCATCTGTTTGGCATCGCACGGCTTCTGCTGCGAGACGATGAAAGCAAACCTCGACTTTAACTTTCCTACTGTGTTAGCTTTTAGCATACATTTCTTGTGTTAGCGCGTCGGTTTTCTGCTATAAAATATGCTAAACTATTTTTTATGACCCAATTGTTTTTTGTCCCATCTTTTGGTTATCTTGTTTGGTTTCCTTATTCACAAAATTATTTTTTAGAGCATTTTGTTCTAGGTCTCTAGGCCTTTTTTTTGGTACAACACACCCCTATATTTTAACTTGAGGAATGTGGCAAAATGTACCTTTAAAAAAATAATTGTACAAAATAAAAGTTGCTGTGTTACCTCACTATTGCAGAGGGACATTATAACACACGTCTTTGTTAATTCTGTTTCAATTATTTTTGTTTTATCATTGTTATTAACATTTATATATCATTTTTAAAGTTTATGGTGGGGTTATTGTCGACCCAGAGCTACAAAACATTTTTTCAATAAAAAAAATGGGTACTTCTCCGTTTTTCTCACTTTTTCTTGAAATTGTGAGATGCAGATACTCAAGATAGTCAAGAGGATGCAAGACACACACACACACACACACACACACACCCCACAGACACACACACCACAGTCTCTACGTTTGAATTAAAGTTAATAGTCAAATATTCCCACTTTTATTTATTTTTTTTGGCAGCTAAACACAGCACATGACTGGAAGATGAGCTGGTTGACACCGTCGTCTTTAAAATGTTGAATATTTTTCAATGTAGTTTTTATTTGGCTAAAGTAAGTGTTACTGACAAAGTCAAAAATCCTTGAAGCGATCAACGAAATATTTTTGGTGATTTTTTGCCTGTGAAAATGAAAACGGGTCGGTTTGGATCCAAACACAAGAGGAAGGTAAAATCACAGTATCGTGTTCATTTTCTCCGAGCAGGTTCTCCGGGAAGAAGGGATCTTTTGTGAGGGATCTCCCCAGAGTTTTCTTTGTCTCTCGTGATCGTGCATATTTTCAGGCGTTCCTCACTGGTGTTGTGACAGTTCTTTTGACGATTTTACGGCCTCGGCGTGATTATTTAAACACGAGGGAAGTCGAGCGTAGACGAGACGCTTCTTATTTCTCAAAGCGAACATGTGTTTCTGCGCTCACCTTTAAGAAGCGCTGTGTATTTAGTCACTAAATATGTGCATCAATCAAACGGATCCCACACAAGACCTCGGTGTCCTGGGCCTTCATGCCGAATAGCCAAATGCAAATAAACACAGTCTTCCTCTTCCAGGACGCCCAAGACGAGACCCTCCGTCTACAATAAAACATTCCCCACTCAGGGAATTAAAAAAATAACCCAGTGTTAGATCAATACATGTATTTCTTTTACTCCTATTGACCAGAGGTGTAAAGTACTTGAGTACAATTTTGGAATTTTTGTACATATTTTTTTTACTTTATAGTATTTTTGGCTACTTTGTACTCGTACTGGTTATGAAAAATACAAGCAACTTCTAAATTCACGCAGTCCCAGTAAATTAACGCAATCAATGAAGTACAAGTACTAATACAAGTACACTTACTATGCTCAGTGTTTTAATGTTTAAATAACATTTCTAAATTTTCTTTACGTGTTCGTCATACTGTTTTTTTTTTTTTTTTTTAATCAATTGTAGTATACATATGAATACTTATTCAAGCTCAAATTTATTTTTATAGGGTTTTTCTAGTCCGAGAAAAATGTCCATTATTATTTATCTGTGTTCAAAAATTTGGGAAAAAGAGTTAGTTAAAAAAAAAAAAAAAAAGAAAAATGTCTTTTGTCCATTGTTGTTCAGACTAAGGGCTATGACCATTGTACCATATTGTACATTTACAAAATGTACAAAAATTCCTCAAGTGTAAAAAAAAATTTCGGAAGAGAAACCGAAATCTTTTCCTCAGGTTTTGGCTTCATTTCCTTCAGTCGTTTGCGTTTGAAAAGAAAAAGAACCAAGTGCAGTCATTCTCATCGGCCGTCCAGCAGAAATGACCACGAGGGTAAAAACCAGAAGAACGTCAATGAAACGTCCCATTAACACTCTCTGGTTCCCCTGAGGACCGCCGGCCCCTTTCTGATGCTGATGTCTGTGTTATTTTGGTCGTCTACTAAGATTGTGTACACGCTATAATAGTGTAAAAATCTGTGTCACTTGCCCAAGGCTGAAGGGAAGTGAATGTGAAGCCACGGAGGAATGATCCGAGCACAGCCAAACAGTTAGCAAGGAACCTTTCTCCTTCAAACGCAATATGCTATAACTACTGTACTACATCTTTTTATCATTTTTAGATGAATTTCTATTAGCACCACATGTTGACTGACTGCAACTGTTGTTATGTTTGTGCCGTTGTTTTATTATTTATTATTGTGCCGAGTTTGTTCTTCACCTCCAATTTATTATTTTGTGTTATGAAAGTGTTTTAATACGTTAAACCTCATTGGTGTCTCGGAAGGGGGACGGGAACCTTTCTTTTCTTTGTGGGTTTTGGGGAACGTTTTTAAGGTTACGTGCTGCTGACGCGCTTCGGGAAGATTTGAAGACTCATTTGTTCCTTGTTGAGTTATAAGGGCCAATGAGGTGTGTGTTTGTCATGTTGTTTGTAATTGTTTGCATTTAGTTAATGTATCATTTATTCTACGTTCTGTGTATTCTAGTTCTGACGGCATTGTTTGGAGCAACAAGTGTTAAACCCAGAAGAATGATCTGAGTCTGAAAGAGCTCGAAAGGAGCAACACTGACTATGAAACATTTACCGCCGTTATTCATGTGTACAAAGGCGCAGCTGTTTAAAGCGTCGCCAGGTGATGATGGCACAGAAAATACCGGGATTTTGAAAACGCTGTGTGAATAGTTCTTTACCGGTAAAATGTGGGAATGGCAGCGCTTGTGTGAACAGTCTTTACCGGTAAAGTCGCTCTGCTATTTTTCCTGCACTTTTCCGGCATTTCTGTGTGAAAGAGGCTTAACCCGCTTCAAACTGAAGAGACGGGACACATGGTCACAAGTTAAACCCTGACGCTGGTGGTGAAAAGCGTTCGTGTGGAGAGGTGACACCTCCTCCTCTTATTTCCACAGCCTCCTTTGATCTCGCTATCTCCCTCCATCACACCATCGGATTGTTCTCACCTTCAACACGCTGAACAAGCCACTATCAGCTCCTCATCTCCTGCTTTCTAATTTAAACGCACACGCACAAACACATCGGAAGGTGTTGATGAAACGCATCTCGGTTTGGTCTTCGCTTCACGATGATTTAATTGAAAATCTTAAACGGGATTCAACCTGCTCACGAGAAGAAATCTATTTACACCTCGGCTGATGTTTGGGAACGCGGTTGAGTTGTTTGCATGTCCCATTATTTGTACAAGCTGTATTAATCTGTTGTAATAAGTAAGAGGAGTCAGAGGAAGACCTGGAGATGATGTAGGAGAGGGAGATCCTGGAGATCCTGGAGATGCTGGAGGAGCAGGAGATCCTGGAGATGCTGGAGGAGCAGGAGATGCTGAAGATCCTAGAGATGCTGGAGGAGCAGGAGATGCTGGAGATGCTGGAGGAGCAGGAGATCCTGGAGATGCTGGAGGAGCAGGTCTCAAAACCCGAGAGCATATGAGCATCTCTGCCCCAAAAAAGTGGTAGAGAAGGAAAGGATGGAGGATAAATATCAAAATATCCCAAACAGTATTCCTTTAACCCTCCTATTATGTTCGGGTCAAATTGGCCCGTCTTCAAAAGTTTAAATTGTTTTTTAAATATACTTAAAAATATTTTTTCATTTTGAAACTTCTCCAGCGTGTTTTTATTGGTGTAATTATCATATAAAAATATAATGATACAGTTACAAAGAAACAAATAGTATTCTGACTCTTTTTAGCTTACAAGGGCCAAATTGACCTGAACATTATCTTTGTAACAAAAACATGTAGCGGATGTTGCAAATATGTCAACTGAAACATTTTTTGCTTATATGCAAAAGTTTTAAAGTAAAGAAATACTTTAAAGTATTTTTTTTTTTAATATCTAAACTTCTAACACAGGTCAAATTGACCCAAACATGTGTGTATGACAAGTTCAAGTTCTGAGCATTTGTAAGGCACTTTTCACAGTTTTAACTGTCTCAAAGTGCACAAAATATGTCAACTGAACCATTTTTGTATATATCAAGTCAAGTCAAATGTATTTGTATAGCACATTTAAAAACCACCAGGGTGGACCAAAGTGCTTCACATGAAGACAAAAGGAGGAGGAGTAGTAGGTAAAATAAAGCAATAAATAGTAAGTAAAGCAATAATTAAGCAATATAATAAGCAATAAAGTAGGCAATAAAAAAACATAGTACATTAAAAGGTGATTAAGGTAGTACATAAAAAGACAGTAAAAGTAGTGCAATAAAAGACAGTAGCAGGTCGCGCATTGTGAAACACTACTTATAGAATAGAAAATAATCTAAAAATAATCACAATAAAACCATATAATACAGACGTGGAACTTTACAGCAGTGGAGTGGAGAGAAATTGCAGGGTATTGCACATCGAGAGATATTGCTGATATGTACATTGGGAGTATAATGACACAGGAAGGCCAGGGAGAACAGATTTTGAGTCTGCATTTATATTATTATTATTTTTTTTATTATATATTATTATTATTATTTATGCCCTACCACTGGACCACAGCTGCTATTTAAAGATGGAGATGGAAGAGGGGGACTTTATGTGAGGGGGTAGAGTTTATATAGAAACTTTATTAATTTATTAAGTTTATTATATAGAAATATTATTAATATATGTAGATTACACTAGCCCCTTTCACACATACAGACATTCCCGGCAAAATACCGCTATTTTGCCTGCATGCACGTATGTGTGAAGCAGACAAATGCCGGGAAATTAGTTCCGGGAATATTCCGGCACAGATAGTAGTAACGTTCCCGGTACCTTGCCGGAATTCTGCTGTGTGTGAAAGCGAAACAAAGATTTCTGGGAAAGCGCGTCAAAGTTCCGAGCGCGCTGACTCCACCCACTTCTCTGAGCCAATCAGAACATTCTGGCGTGAGTCACGTGCTCAATTCTTGCGCGTTTAATTTGCGCTTTCGCGGGTCTAGCCGTTCAAAAGGTATAATAATAATAATAATAATAATAATAATAATAATAATAATAATAACACTTATAATAATTCAGGCGGATGAAGACATTTGTCACCAGATTAAAGGAACAGTTAGTGAGGCTAGTGACTAAGACAAGCAGGAGAAATTTCAAAGTGGAAAAAATACTTCTAGGTACTAAGTACTTTTCAAACTTCTAACACGGGTCAGTTTGACCGGGACATAATAGGAGGGTTAAACAAGCATGAGCTCCGATGCTCACGTGTGTGTAGGTGTGTGTGTGTGTGTGTGCTGGAGTCTGGTGTGGTTTTAAACTGGGAACCCGCTGTGTGTTTAGTCTGTCGGTCCTGACGCTCCGCCGTGTGACTCCTCTCCACCTCTCTAACCCGATCCAGACCCTGATGCTCTGTCTCTTTCTTTCTCCTGGGGAAGATCTCAGAAGAAATGCTTTCATTAATGCAGTAAATTCTTCCAGAGCGCTGGTTCGGATTACTCTGGTCAGATCTTCTCGCTGAAGGGGGCCCTTATAACGCAGGTCATGCACGGCGAATGGGAAACCGATACACAAACGGGGGCCGTGGGACCCCTGCTGAACACAAACATAGGCTTCAGATTGGCTGGAGCCGGAGGAAATCCGACCCCTGGGCGTGTCCTCCAACGGCGGCCATCTTGGCTCAGTGGCGGCAGTTTCCGCTGGCCCGGGTTGAAATTCATTTTTTCAAGTTCATTTACCGTATTTTTCGCCGTGTAAGACGCACTTTTCCTTCCCCAAAACTGTGGGTGAAAAGTTGGTGCGTCTTATACGGCGAATGCAGAGATCCGCGGAGCGCGCTCACCGCCAACTTAGTCTGCAATACCGCGGTATACATACGAGGCGGTGCGTCTTATATGGCGAAAAATACGGTATATAGCGCTTTTCTTAGTCCGAGTCCAACGCAAAGACGCTATGTGAAAAAGTCTTTAAAAAGAAAAATGTTGATTCTTTGTATGAGTTTAAAAAAATTTGGGAAAAAAAAGAGTCAGTTAAATAGAAAAAATAGCTAGATCACGACAATGGCTAGGAAAACGAAACCTCTCTGGTGGATGAGAGGAAAAAACCTAGGGAGAACCCGACTCTCTGGTGCCAGTCTCCTCCGGCACGCTAACACCACAAAGTCATTGGTGAAGATGAAGACGGACGTTATGTCTTGCAGGGCGAAATTTTATTTGACGACTTTGGACGATTTTAATAATCGGGCTGTTCCAAGTTCTAAGCCGCTTCTTCCGCTTCTGGTTTACTGGGAGTTGGAGAAAATCCCAACTAGGGCTGGCAATTATGCCAAAAATTTAAATCTCGATTAATTGATCATTTTAACATGATTACAATTAATGAACGGTTATTTTATTTATCTTTTTCCCCTCATAGCTCACTGACAATAATTATCCTCACATGTTGAGAGCGCATTGTGAGAGATTATTGCCATATTTGTGCATTGTTTGATTTTTTAAATAATTGAAGGAAACACACACAGATCTCATATAAAGTATGATATACTGTATTTATTGAACATCAACAACTGAAATTAAATCACACAGTGCCTAAATGTTACAAGCATTTTGTCGAAAAAAGTACAAATCAATAACTAGCACAATTAGAAGCCGAATGTATTATTTTTTATATTTTCTTATTTAAATGGGAAATGAGCTGTTGTCTTCTAAATAAAATAACTCTCATTATTATCTATATATAAGACTCTTAATTCTTAATAATAAATATTTATAAAAATAACTCAGGTCACATGCCTCCACAGCCAAACGTTTTTTTGAACGATCTTTGAATGTGTATAAGTTCAGAACTTCTTCTTCAGAACTTTGATTATTTTTCGATTAATCGCCCAACCTAAAAGATAGGTGTGTAGATGGCTCGATCGCTAAAGGTCGCTGAAGACACACCCCTGAGTAGCTAACCAATCACGTGGTGAGAAGAACATCTACAGATATGTTCTAGTCTCAGGACTGCAGATACTGACTGAGGGATGACTTGACCGGGCCTTGACACAGGCTCTTTTTTGCTTGTTTGTACCTCGAGTCTCACTGTGTCTCCTCTAAAGATGATGTTCCTCTCGTTATATTAACCATAGCAAACATCTCTCACGCCCAGAAGCCATTAAAGCTGGTTTAACTCGTGCTGCTGCTGACATTTTCACAAAGAGCCACCGTTATGGAAATGTTCTGTAATGTCTTTGTGTCGGTTTGAAGTAGCGGATCCTGTAGTTTCAGGGTAACGAGGTGCTGGAGACAGTCAGAAGGTAATGTCTCCCGTTCCAACCGCTGATCCCAGACCATTACCGGCTAGTTTATTCTCCAACATGATTTCTCCTCCTAGACTTTTGAGCAGATGACTATGGCATCATTTCCTGTGCAGAGATGAAGCCTAATCTCAGGCTTTAAGTAATGGTTCACGGAGTGCTGTACACCAGGTCTGCGGGGTCCAAACCCTCTTAGGTTCCATCAGAGTGTCAATAAATACTCTAAATCCCTCGGTGCGTGTAGTGTTGAGCAACGGTGAAGAATCTCAAAGCCCTTCAGCCATTACTCAAGACGGTTTTGAAATCTACAAGTCGTGGTGTCACAGGCGTAACGTTCTACATGTGACTCAGCTGGTTGTGAAATCCTAAGTTTCGCTGACATTGTTAGGCCGCATCGTTTCTGGAGGATCACGAGGTTGAGAACTGAGCTGGACGAGTGACCGAGGTCTGACTCAACATATCAGTCTGTACGGTCGCTTAAATGTGTGAGTAATCACAGGAGCAACACTGATTATCTCTCTCTCTCTCTCTCTCTCTCTCACACACACACACACACACACACACACACACACACTTGCGTTTATATTAGCGCTTATTTCATTGACTTACAGGCAAAACGCAAAATATACATTCTTTCCTTGTCGTAACCAGAAGGATCACAATATTTCCCTTCTCACCTTTACTCTGACCTTAACACACACTCAGTTATAACATCTGCCTTAAAATTACATCTTGACCCCCAAAAAGATCTTCAAAGTTGTGGGTCCCTAGACAAAGACCCCACCTGTACACAACGGGGCCCCACTGTGTGCTAAAAACTAGCATTCTGGGGCCAAGTCCGTTCTAAATGCAGGAACACACACACACACACACAGACTCTGGTCTCGGCACTAGTTTGCTTCTAATCTTCTCAGAATCCCCCACTGACAACAAAACACACAGCATCAGAGGGGGATTCACACATACATCAACGTTTTAAAAATTAACAGGAAATTTGTCTGGGAGAAACAGTCGTACGCAAGACAAAAAAAGAAGCCAGCGATTCAACTGTCAGGCGTGGACGGGCTTTCAAAGGATTTTCTTCCCTCGATGCAGGAAAGCAACTTCCTCAGTCTCTACTCCACTTCCCCAGTTTGACTTCACCTCTATCCGCATCTTCTCTCTGATGACGGACCACCACGCGTTCAAAGATGCAATCGAGAGGTGCGTGTGAAATCCCGACTTCTCTTCTCTCCTCCTTTCATCTTTCGTAGCAATATCTGTCTTATTACTGTGTGTGTTGGGGGTTCCTCACGGAGCAGAACACTGTTAAATTGCTTTGTAAATAATGCAATAACTGAGCTTTTTTCCTCTTACCCTACAAAAGAGAAAGGGGGATGAGAGCGAGGCCTCTGGGTGGGCAGCACCTGCCTTCGTGGTGGGTTTCAGACTCATTTTTCCTCTAATCTTCTGCACTGCCGAGAAAGAGAGAAAGCCAGAGTTGTTTTGAGAAGAGTTGTGGGAGGGAACGACATCTCGATGGACAGATTGAAAGGGAGGATGCGGTGATAGAGAGAGAGAGGGAGGACAGGCATGTGTTTATGATGCTTATCTGCACATTCCTGTTCTGCGCTGATACAGTAGGAATCGGGCTCTCAGCCAATCAGCACGAGAGAATGTGTCAGACGCTTTGGCGAAGGAGTTTCTCAGTTTTATCGCAGGTTTTGTACAACTACAAAACATCCGAGTTTGCTGCATTCGTGTTAGGGGTTTAGTCCTTCAAAAGATGAGTATTGAAAAAAAAAAAGTTTGGATTTTGACCTTCTTTTGGCTTCTGTAATCACAAAAAGCGATCAGTGAAACCAAATCAACACTTAAAAAACAAAAGTACACAAGCAAAAGTAAATGATTGAAACAAAGGCAAAAGTCAATAAACAACGTGCCTTTTCTTCCGTACAGAGTCTGAATAGTCTAAAGCAATTTATTTTTCATAAAACAACGGGAATTTGGATGTAAAAAGTGATTTTTATTCATTAACAGTGCGAACACACAAAAAAACAAAACAGACGAGCCAATTAACAAGCAGTGTCAATGGTCAACGCTGTGCCTTTGCACTTTAATCTAAGCTAAAGTGAGAAAGAAAATGCTCATGATATAAAATAAAAAATTACGAAATATTTTTTTTGGAATTTTTCGAACAGTTTTTTCGAAAAGAACAATAACACATTTAATTTTAGATTGGTCGTGACACTCAAGGTCACAGATGGGGCTCGTTACGCATTTGTGACTCAGTTTGTTGCGCAATCTCACTCAGACTCCGCCCACTACTGCCACCCTACAGTTTGATGACAGTTTCCTGCCCGATCTGAGCGTGTTTGCGTTGAGTTAAATGTCTGGATGTGCTCAGGGTTTCTCCACAAGTTAAACGTCAGCGACTGCCTGGTAATTGCGGGCGTGAACAGCCCCCAGAAGGCCGGTTTCCACTTTAACAAGCCTGTTGTTGCTGTGTTTTCCCAGTGAAGGACACACACACACACACACACACACACTCCTCCCCCTTTTGTTTGACCGCAGGCGGCAAGTGGAAATTTCAGGGTCGGGACGATTAACATTTTTATTATGCGATAGTGAGCAAAGCCATTTAGTTTTGGTCTCAGTCCTCCGCCTCACGTCCACCATTTTATTAAACGATTTGTTTGTAACGCAACCTTGGTTTCCTTAGCTCAGCGTTTCTCTGGCGTCTCGTGTCCTTGGCTCATGTCTCATGGGCGGAGGCAGTGGGGGGGCGGGGTTATGAGGACACTCCTCCAGGTGGTCCCGCTCTCACACTGGTGCTTAATCAAGCCCTGGGTTCTACTCCCACTGGGTCTGACTCACCTGCTCCGCACCATCTGCACTGGAGAACGCTTCAGAAAGGGACGCTAAATGAGATCTTCTTGTGACGTCGCTCAGCGCGACTGAGTCATGGACTTAAACCACACGTGTCAAACTCAAGGCCCGCGGGTCAGATGTGGCCCGCCATGTTATTTAATGTGGCCCGCGAGAGCTTAAAAGTTTTGAGTGTCTAGAAATAAATGACAAAAAATATATGAGATACAAATATATGAAATAAAAAACACTATTCATCAAAACCGTGGTAAACATTCACGCCTCTAATTCACGTTCATGTGGTTTCTAAATCACAATTAGCTTCCAGTATCTTCATCAGACTACAGATGACAAATTCACCTCGTTCGCCCAAGAAATTTAACCGCGGTGAAAATCGATTATGGTTTGTCACTCACAATCAAAATGTAACGAGTAACGGTAAGTGTCAATTCAAATGTAGTGGAGTGAGGCCCAAAGACACTTTCTCATGTTTCTCTTTCAGTCTGTCTTTCTATCAGTCTACTGATCTGTCCATCCCTCCACTGGTTTTCCGTTGATATTTACTGTGTCTGAAGTCCAAGATTTCTGTGCTTTGGAAATGCCTTTTATAAGCAGACTTTTCGTCTTCCCCTGCAATTTCTCCATGCCACGTACGTTGCTTTTTACTCTTGTCTTTAATGAAAGCACAGCAGGGGAGAGCTGAAGAAATGGACGCATGAGCCGAAGGGATGAGGTATGAAGGAAAAAGCAGAATGGATAGTGGCAGCTGGCAAATGATACGTCTAAAGCCCTGGATTTAACAGTGAGTGGAACAGAGGAATTCTATTGGACCAACCTGTGGATTGAGTGTCAGTTAATGCCATTCCTTAATGCCTGTCAACAGAGGGGAAGAGAAAACGAAATGAATGAGAAAGAGCCGAGAGGTGGACGGGGTGATGAGATTCTGCGGCCTGGCAGGATCGAAAATGTGCGGGAGACGAAGAATGAGAGAAGGACGGATGAATAAAGAGCAAATTGAGCAACGACTACAGCCGTTATGCAGGGTTTTGTTTCACAAGTGTTGTTTAAAGAGCAATGACCTCTGGTGACCTTTCATCTTTGTTAGGGATTAGCAGCACACGAGCAGAATCACGGGCACATGCCTTTGCTTTGCCTTATACGCTTGTTTTCTTGTGTGTGTGTGTGTGTGTGTGAGAGAGGAATAACCCAAGACCTAATTCCTCTGATTCTTAGAAAGTCTGCTATATTGGTCTAAACCAGAAGTGTCAAGCTCATTTTCACCGTGGGCCACATCAGCACGACTGTAGTAGAAAGGCATTGTGGGAAATGTAGTTTTTGGTCAAGGCTCGCTCATTTATTTTTTTATTATTTATTTCTAGACACTCAAAACTTTTAACCTCTCGCGGGCCACATCTGTCCCCCGGGCCTTTAGTTTGACACATATGGTCTGAAGTGTTTAGTTAAAACATTTAACATGTATTTAGATGATGTGCATCAGAGCAGGTTATTTACGCAGATTTCCTCTGGGCCTCCAGTTTTTTTATGTCATGTTCTCTCTGGACAGAAAAATATATGTGATTAAAACACACAGACAGAGAGACTTTGAAACAAGAAAAGAAAATGTTCCGTCTTTTCTCTGGTGATAATCCACTCGGACGTGCCATGACTCTCCTGGCTCGCCTCAGGCCGCAGTGTGGCGTCAGTCGTGGCCGGGTCAGTGCGGTGTAAGCCGGCTGAAATTGACTCTGTCTGTTAAATCTGTAAACACAATTCCCTGATGTCGGACACAGTTCAGTGAAGCGTTTTTGCCGTGGTTCTGATGCTGTGGAATGACATTCACATGAGAGGGAATGTGAGAGTGCCGTATAATATCAGTATGGTTTTTGTTGTGGTTGCTTAAACCAGGGGAGGGCAAAGTGTGTAACGCTTTAATCCGGCCGGCCGAACTTGTAAAACATTTAATGAAAGTCATGTTTTTTTTAAACGTAAAAGGTTTGATTTATTTTCTTCATGAACACATTTTAAAAAGCTAAATATATACTATATACTATATACACAAAATGTACGTAAAAAAAATAGTAAAAGAAACATTTTTTTACACTATCAGTCACAAAACAATAAAGGTTTGCACACATGGGTTTTTGTGTGTGCGCGTCGAAACACCAAACTTTCGCAGAGATCAGTCAGACGATTGCGCTTCTCTATAATTTGCTTCATTAGCTTTATGGTTATTTTATTTAAAAACCTTGCTCTCGCATTCATTTCTGCACATTTTCGTTCATTTGTTCATTTTTTGATTTTCGTCTTGGCTTAAATCAAAGCCCCTCATTATACTGGGACAATATTTAGTCATCACATTACCAGAGGTGTAAAGAGTACTTAAGTAAAAGTACAGATACGTACTGTATAAGTTGAGTCAAAGTAGCAAAGTATTGATTTTAAAAAGAACTTAAGTACTTTACTCATACAAAATGTAGGCTAAAGTAAAACAAATAAATGTGAAAAAAACTCTATTCATGAGGTGTTTTTTTCTAATACAGAAACACAATGTCACACCAAAATGTTAAAACAAAATAAATAAAGAACTAAAAGCTTCCAGTATCTTCAGCAGACGACAGATGGCAAAATCGCCTCGTTCGCACAAGAAAGTAACCGCGACAAAAATCAATTATGGCTTGTCGCGCACAATCAAAATGTAACGAGGAACGGTAAGTGTCCATTCAAAAGTAGTGGAGTGAAATGCAGTGGAGTAGAGAGTAAAAGTTGCTTATATTTTTGATACTCAGTACAAGTACGAAGTAGCCGAAAACATACTTAAGTAAAGTAACGAAGTACATTTACTCAAGTACCTTAAACCTCTGCAGATTACACATATACAGGCTTCTTTTAAGAGAACTCCAAGCATCCCTTCAGCCGACCGACTGCCGGTTTAACAACACGAAGGTCGTGATATTGAGGGAGACGGAGCTTCATTTGAAATCACTTGGGTTCCGAGCGCTTTATTTCACACAAAACCCCCGGCACAATAGAAGAGCATCAGCTTTGCGGCTTCATCTCCTGAAAGCGAGCCTTTCTCAAACCATCAAAGTTGGGAGCTGACAGCAAACAAGCTGAAATAAGTCTGGAGATTGAGTCTTGAGAGGGCTTTTTGTTATCTGTAGTGTCGCCCCCGGTGACTATACAATCTCATTTTGTTTTTCTTATTTCTCTATACCATTTTTGGAGCGAATGTGGGGCGGCCGCATACCTCAGCGCTCGCCACACGCTAGGAGGATTCCATCTCGCGTGTTGGTGCCGCCTGCTGATTGGCTGCCAGCTGGGTTTATTTATTCTCTCTGGTAGATTGAGTTGAAAGTGGCGTAACCGGGACTGATCTCGGGTCAGAGAAGCTTCAGTGCGGATGAGGCGGAAGTGCTGAGCGCTACACCGCTTAAATGGACATAATTGGTGTAAGTAGAGACGTTCTGAAGGAAGCTGGCGTAATTATGTGTCCGTGGGAAGACGGTGGGTAATTTTGCCCTAAATGAATCTAGTCTCTATCACTGAAGGAGGAAAAGAAACGCCGGATGTGATTGTGCGGATGGGAAACGCGTCTACTAAACGAGATGGCGACCAGCTATTGTAAGAGGAAAAAAGATCAAGAGACGAGATTAAAATGCATGTTTTTTTTTTCCATCTGGGAGAAAGGCTTTTAGCAGTTTGCCCGCATTCATCTTCTCCGTCAAACCATCCTTCCTTCCTTCCTTCCCTCCATCCCCAGTGCAGTTCACCCGGGTAATCATGGGTAATCTTCATCGTCCCTGCCCTTTTCATCTGGTCATTTTCTCTGACAGAGACTTCTTCCTCCATCCTTTCAGCCTCCTGCGTGCTTTTGGGACCGAGGCCTTAAAGAAATAATATGACGGAGAGATGAAGTGAAATGAAATGGGAATGTTGCTGTTTGCTCTCCGGATGAGGATCTTTTATCCCTTAGCATTTTGAAATGATACCCAAGGAATCCACTCTGATTAGATTATCAAAGCGCTTCTGAGAGCACTTTCCTGCAGTGATGATGGTGATGTATGGAAGGATGAGGATGGAATGATGGGTTTTTACACAAAGATGACCTTTAAGACCATGCAATAATTTTTCAGACCCATCAAAAACCAAGTTTAGACCTAAATTGCTCTATGGAGATGAGCGCTAGCCTCCAGAAGGAAAGCGGCGTGAGGTATCGCTCTGAGATGTGCAGTGATGCCGCTATTTAGCGCTTCATGTGCCCCGTGATTGGAGAATTGAGGGATAAACAGGGATTACCATTAGCGTCAAGCCAGAGAGACGTTCAGCTGAATCACAAACATCACACCATCCTGTCTTGTTCTTCAACAGCGATGACTTTTATGACATTGAGATCTGACTTTGAAAAGCAACATCTGAGCGCTTTGGCTAAAGGTGGCATTCTGCCCTCGTAAACATGGAAAATTCTACTAACACACTTGTGTAGGAAACCAGATGAGGACATGAAGGCCCGGCCCTGGTCTCAAACTCGGTTAGCTTTTGCTGTAAAGTGCGCTAATTTGCGGTGCCATTTTGAGAACTTGTAGTTTAATAAAAGCAAAATGTGAAGGTGCTTTATAATAAAGGCTGAAAGAGTCAAATGTCATGATGCTGTGTGTAACTGTGTCTGAACTCTTCACAACTTGAGTTAACCCTCCTATTATGATCGGGTCAAACTGACTCGTGTTCGAAGTTTAAAAAAAAAAAAAAAACAAATGCTTACAGTTATTCTTTCACTATGAAACTGCTTGTCTTAGTTAGTGTAATCTACATTAACAAAAAAAATGTTTCAGTCGACATATTTGTAACGTCCGCTACATGTTTTTGTTACAAAGATAATGTCCGGATCAATTTGACCCTTCAGACAAAATGGAAACTAAAAATAGTCAGAAACATCAAACATTGTTTGGCCAAAACAATTGATAGTTTGAAACAAAGTGTTTCTGTGCAACAATGAGACATAATACACCACTGTCTCAAACTCACACAGACCGAGACTCTCACACACACACACACACTCACACACACACACACACACACACACACACACACAAACACACACAGTATCTATGCATTATAAATATGCATGATGTTACATATACTTGAACTGAATCATTATATTTTTTATCTGATGATTACACCAAATAAGACGCGCGAGAGAAGTTTCAAAGTGAATAAATGCTTTTAAGTATTTTTAAAAGTTTGAAGATGGATCAAATTGACCCGAACACAATAGGAATGTTAATATTCATGCAACATTTGTTACACAAGCAACTGACACTGATTTTTTTTTAACAATTGCTAATTTTATATCAAAGTACGTATTTGGCAGGCATTATTTTACAAAGCTGCTTTAAAGGCAAAAGAAAAGCTCGGTGTTTGTGTTGTTTTTTCCTACAGTACTTGCAGCCAGAACTTTTCAACCTATATACAGAACTATATTTCTGAGCTTCTCCTGCTTGTAAATCAAGCTTTCTGGTCCGGATAAGTGTGGCAGCGGTGGAGAGTAAAGTGCTTTCTGACACAGCGAGGCTCCGGTGTCCAGCGCTCCAGGTAAACAGGCGGTCGATGGGAAGGTCTTGCATACAAACACACTAGAATGCCGCCTCACACCTCGCTATAGGAAGGAAGGAAGATGGATCGTCATTGGCAGAGTTTATGTGCGAGATTGAATTTTGTGTCTGTGTGTGAGAGTGAAATGTGGAGATAAAGGCTGAGGTGATTGAAGGGTCACCATGAGTTCCTGGCCCGGCGTTGTCCTCTTCTCCACGTGACTCGGCATACGAGGACGGCCAAGCATCGGCTTTTCACTGTCTGTCTAGGTTATTCGTTCTTGCTGGTTGGTGTTTTTGGTCAGATATTCTGTCTTTTTAAGCGTCTGACACACAATCACACAGTGAACGGGAGGAGACGCTTGTGATGTGTACAGAGCTCTCTCTCTCTCTCTCTCTCTCTCTCTCTCTCTTTCTGTCTGTCTCTCTCTCTCTTTCTGTCATCATTTAGCCCCTCCTAAAAAAAGCCAAGTATCTGTGTGGACACGTAGGTATGTTTTACTACAATTGGTATGTCGAATGGAGCGGATATATGTAATCAATATGTAATAGAAAAGGAAGAATGCGGGCAGGGAATAAAAAAAATCACAATCAAAACGCTGGGTCGCTGCACAGGGGATAATAATCCTTCACTATGGCGTCAGATAAACAGAAACAGCTTGAAACAGACCTGATCTTGAAACAATTGAGTCTGACTGGAAAGCAAAGGATCTTGGGATGTGAAGTCCTGGCCTCTGACGACTTTTTGCTATCTATTTTTCACGTAAAACAATATAAAAATGAAGAACATTTAGGTAATTGAAGCAGAAACGTTAATAATTAAAATGTTTCTTTTTTTATTCTTATTTTGTGCCTGAAAAATCAGGGGAGTGCTTCTGTTTGCCTAAATAAGCTCAATTTGTATGATATTGCTATGTACAGACTATTTAAATTATTGAAACACATTAATATTTAATTCGAATACTACAGATTAGAAAGCTATCTAACATGAATTTGTATACATTTTCTTCCAGGATGCTTTTTTTTTTTCAATTATACATGAATAGCAGACAATTTAATTAAACGTTAATCAAACATTTCAACACAAAATGTACATCTTTTGTCATGTACATGGAGGAGTAGAGCTACGCTTGAGGTCCTGGCCTTCTTCTCCCCGAGGATATTTCAGATCAATAACTGTGTTTGTGGACATCACACCGTGTCTCTCAGCACATCAAAGTCATCATGTGATCCCTCTCTACTCTTTCTTTCGTTCTCTCTCTTTCTCTCACTTTTTCAGTCCTCTGAGACCCACTTTATCCAGCATTGATTTTCCTGCAGGCTATAATCAGGGCAGCTCTTTCATGTCAGGCGTGTGTGACATTAGGGGGAGGGGCCTGTGCCGTCTGCCTCCGCCCTCGGGTGAAGCGCGTGCGTCTGTACAGTAACCTGACTGTAACCTTTCAACAGGTCACAATTAAAGACATAGTAAAGAATAATATATATATATATATATATATCTCAAACTTTAAAAATTCCTGTTCATGTCTACCTTCCTGATCAGGCAGTTTTTTCTGCAAACAAAATGACACACACACACACACACACACACACACACACACACACACACACACACACATTGTGATGATCATTTTTACTTGACATACCGTATTTACACTAATATAAGCACACGGCAAATTTATAACAAAATATTTTTTTCTGGTTCATTTACGTTAATATTCTTCTAAACATACTATTTTGTCGGAAATTTGAAAATTCTGAAATCCGAGCGTCGGAAATTCGGGGTGCTTATATGTGCGTAAATACGGTAAACAATTCCCCTTTGTGTTTTTCCAGTGGTCAACTCACATTTGCAGCGGGACAAACATCGAAACATAATATCGCCGCATCAGCTGAAGGAGCCGTTTTGATTGGTCCGTCCTAGTTTCCGTTCTCGCGCTAATGTGTGTGTGTTTAGTTTAAGTGTGCAGCTTCTCGGATGAACGGCAACAGAATCGTTTTGTTGTTGTTCTTCAAATTCAAATTTTATTTTATTTGTCACATACAAATTATACGTGGAGGTAGTGAAATGTGTTTTTTTGGTCGTTCCAGCATTAAACTCAGGGATGGGGGAGATACAAGAAAAAGATAAATATGCCATTCCAAGATGTGCAAAAGGAAATACCAAAAAGATAAAAATAAAAAAATACAATTAAAACAAGATATGAAGATAAAATGTGAAATATTAGGAAAAATATTTAATTTCCAAGATAAACAATAAAAAAAGTAAAAAATAAATAAATATATATTTTTTTTAAATATCGTATACCGTTGGTTGTAAAGTCGTACTGCTGATGCGGTTATTGAGATGTTTCTGGGAGTTTGTGAAGATCTCCTCCACCCAGCTCCACACACTGGTGTCTCCCGCCTCCCGGATTCCTCGCGGGAATAATCCCAGCAGTGCGGAGGTCAGTCTGGCCCAGAGTCGCCTAGCGAGTTCATATTTCCCCTTCCTAAAGCACATAATATCTCTCATTACACTTGTGGGTGCGAAGGTCACTGAGACTGGGGCTTAAAGTGAGGAGTGGGAACCCGTGAGAAGACCCCACTTAGCCCGGGATCACAGCCATTCCTGCGCGCTACGGGCTGACCCCGCGCTCCGTCTGGACTAGCGTAATTACATTAGCGCAGGCGTTTCATCAGCTCCGTTTCTCTTTCAAACTCGGGCTTTTCGACACCAGCTGATGTGAGCGGCTGAATTTCACGTGGTTATGAAAAGCCTCCCATCATCGGATCTATTTGTAGGACGAGGCCTCGACGCATCACGACATGATGAAGGGATTAAGATGGCGGTCCTTTTCTCTTCATGTCTTCTCCTCAGCTGCCGTTGGCTGGGCAGGAAGTGGATTGATTGGCAGCTGGATGGTCTTATAGGATTAGTTCCGTCTTCGGCAGATCGATGGCATTAGTGGCTAATTCCCCTTTTACGATTACAATAACACAGATTTAATATCGTGGCGAAGCTGCTGGTGATGGCGGGGAAGTCTGGAGCGCTGGTGGCTTCGGGCTCCGTGATTCAAACCATTCGCCCCTTTGACTTCTGCTGGCGGGTTTCTTTACCTTTAGAAAAGAAAGAAAAATAATTCAGTTTTGCATCATGTGTTGCATCAGATGTTCAGCGAGGCCTTATTTATATTTTTTAATATGATGATTACACCAAAAAAGACAAGCAGGAGAAGTTTCAAAGTAAAATATACTTTTAAGTATTTTTAAAATATTTTTCAAACTTTGAAGACGGGCCAATTTGACCCGAACATATGTCATAGGGTTACATTTTGTGTACTACTCTGCACATTTTTTGTACTACTTGTATTTTTGTACTTGGTCTCCGTGAGTCACTAACTGACACTTTGAGGCCTGTAACATTTGCTGTGATCATTGTTACTCTGACCGTGTAGCAACAGTTTTCCAACTATTTAAATTAGCTTTGTTTTTCAAACGATGGTCAGAAAGTGTAACGCACTGGGTTAAGAGTTAGACAATCATGTCGTAGAGAGAGTCTGTCCGTCCACTAATCGCACGGATACCTGCGACCTCCATCAACTCTTCGGCGTCTTCTTTTCTCCATAATTCACTGTGATAAACATGTCATTTCACTTTGATTGTCGTTTAGCCCGTTTCATTAAACCAAACTATTTGCATAATCATATCCGTTTAATACACATTTGTCTGAGAATTGCTGGTTCCAGGTCTTCCAGCGTTGTGAGTTTCCTGAGATGATGCGACCAGCTCCAGACGCTTTATTAATGAGGGCCGGGGGCGGGGTCACGGGAGCCATCGCAAAATAATATGACAGTTTTTGCCTCAAGAAAATGCCTGTTTAATAGAAGCCGACCCCCGGGAAACATGTTAAACAGTTTAGAATGTGATGAATAACAAAGCCCGAAGCCATTCTGTGTCGTCTGCTCCCAGCGGATCTGAAGTTGATGATCTTTCTAGATGATTCCGTCTCCTCTGCTTCAGTCTTCGCTCACTGATGTAAATAACGCCGGCCGTCAGATGGAGGTGAGACATCAGTGCTGCTTATTTGCCCATTATGGGATGAAATGCTCTACTTGGATCATCTCAGATCTCATGGTTTATTCACAGCGTTCTGGCCCATCTGACTCTTTGGCATCAGTGGACAGCAGGGATGAATTGTTTTCACGCAGGCAGAGCATTTCTACTCCGTGTGGAGAGATGCGAAGATGTTGAGGAACCTCCAGTATCTTGCTTGATTATCCGCAGCACAAGATCTAGAGCTGGATGTACTTTTTTTTTTTTAATCACAGTGGCGCACAAGTGGTGCTATTACAATGTCATTACATTGTAACAACATTGTTTTCTGTTTTTACATTCTTACAGAGTTTTGTGCATTTTGATCGTTTTAAAGAAGATATACTTTGATCATTTTGAAGTTGATATATGACAACAATTTCCCTCAGGGATTAATAAAGTATATACCTATATTTTTCTTTTTGCATAACTTAATAACATTCATTTTCTCACCCATGTAATATTTTAGATTGATGCGTCCTGTTTTATTTCTGCATTTGCAATTCTGCAATGTAATTACATTGTAACAACATTCTAACACTTAATTAAACACCCCTAATTTGTTGTCTGTTTTTACATACACAGTTTTGTGCATTTTGATGATGTTAAAGTTGATATCCCTCAGGGATTAACAAATTATATACCTATATTTTTCTTTTTAAATTATTTAATAACATGACTTTTCTCACTCATGTACTATTTTAGATTGATGCGTCCTATTATTTTCAAATGTATATTTATGCATTTTAACATTAAATAAATAATAGATGTTTTTTTTCTAATTCTCTTCGTTAACTTTCCTCCTCGTTGCCCGCCTCTTCTGCCCAATCTAACACCGCTGCTCACATCCTCACATTACTGATTTGATTTCCCCGTCCGTCTTTACAAGAGTCCATTATAATCCTCGCCTCTCTTATCTGAGAGATTGTTCCAGCTGAGATTGTAATTACGCTCATATTTACGACCGCCTCTCCCACCACATGCTGCTTCTAGAACTTAAAACACTCTCAGAGGGTTCGGGCTTTCTCCTTCATTCTCACTGTCTCCTCTGTTTCAGAGCGTGTTAAGGAGCCTCGGGGTCTTTGATGGACAGATGGACAGTCTGTGATAGACAGACCAGCCTTTCAGCCAATGGGAGACTGCGGACCCCTGCTGTCGGCATGGTGACAGTTGCCATGAGTGATTGCATCCGGACCTGGGCTTGATGGTTGGTGGGTGCTCCGGGCTTCGACCCCTGCCTCTATTTAAAGGTGTAGGGTGGAGAGGGCAGTGCCACACCCATCTTCCCAGTTCTCCGAGGGTCTTTTCTGGTGTCCATGTGCTTTAAAGATGCCCGTCAGAGTTGTGATGGCCACGTGCTGAGGGTCTGCAGGACTCGGGGTTCATGTTTATAGAGTAACTAGGGGGAATGAGGCTCTGCTGGTCTTTACCCTGATCTTTCTGATGTTAACATTGTGCTGTTGGAGGGAAATCAATAGGCTAAGTGTTGTTCAAACGCATTCCAGCTCGCTCTGTGTTCTGTGGTGATTTTGTGTACACTCTTTTTTTCATTGTGTGCAGTATACGGCTATACAGATTATAGAGTTTAGTAGAAGAGTATAGAGAGTAGAGAAGTGTGCAGAGTTTTTTCAGTCAAGAGTTGGTCAATATAATCTAAGTGGGTTGTGTATTTTTTTTTTAATGTTAAAGTGAGAACTAATATAAAAAAGAGGTGTGTTTCAGTTGTTGGTGTAAAATTATGGAATGGACTAAGTGATGAATTTAAAACATGTACTTCTTTTGCAAAGTTTAAAAAAGGCTTAAATATAAACGCATCAGTCACTATAAAAATAGGAGTTGCATCCCTGACATTCTTGATCAGTATTGTGTAGTTGTTGTTTTCTGTTATTTCTTCCTCTTGTTTCTTCAGTTGGTTGTAAAGCTAATTCAGTATTAACAAGATGTAAGAGGATAGATGACTGTAAGCAATGATTCAGCCTATTTCTTGTTTTGGTTAATTTTTGTCAAATAGTTTGCGGAACAGAATGTCTATTTGTGGATTTTGAACCAAACAATCAACTTGAAACATGAATTGTACTGTATATTGTTTTATATATATATATATATTTTTTTCATTATATATTTTCTACAATGTATGCGTGTATATATTGTAGTCCCATTACAATCGGTATATTTAAATTGTTATTTACACTTACCTTGGTATTTAGTGAGTTCTGTTTAATGCTTATTATGGAAGAATTGTTTATCACATGGAAAACAAACACAAATTATAAACAAGTTTATTACATGAATAAACACACTTGAATATACAGAAAAACACAAATTAATACTGTTCAATAAAACAGTATCACAGTAAACATGCATTTAAAATCTCTTTGGATTTGGTCAAAATGCACTTAGATTTGTAATTAAATTCATATTTAATTCTTTAATTGGATGATAGAGGAAATCAGCAGCAGACAGAGTTGGAAGGTTCTATCTTTAAGTCTAGTTCTGTTCATTATCTCTCACAATGTGGAATTGCACATTTAAGACATGTTTTGTTGAATGGAAACGGTAATAATGAGTTAATTATTCAGTGTTTCTACAGTTCTTCCTCTGATTCCCGAATCTCCTCTTCTTCAGCGATGCTCTGCTCTTCTCCGTCAGGTGTCAGAAACGATTGATTCTCTTTGTCTGAAAAGCACAAACGTCTCTCATTAGGTAGATTCAACTTCCTCCCATCGCAACGAATCAACGGAAACAAAGTGTAGTTTACAAAGTTTGAAACACTTTGTACAATTTCTTTCAGTTTATTCGTTGCAATTCGTTGAATTGTATTTCAGAAGCAGACAAGACATCTTTTTTTTGTACTTTTGTTCAGTAAAACTTTACACGCCTCTGAACTTTATTGTCTTTAATTTATTGAACGTAAAGTTTCTGAAGTTCCTGAGACGAGGCTCCTGGAAAGTGTCGGTCTTTTCTATCGCACAGTAAAGATCACTGTAAACTCGCTGAGAACTCACTTTATGTCGGGAAACTAGAGAGATTGAAGTCAAACGCAGCCAATCGATGTGGATTACAGAGCAATCCTGAGGCCTCGTCCTCGACACCCAAACCTCTTTTGTGATTTTTTTATATCTTTTCCACGGTGAAGTGAAGGCATCGGTTTCTTTGACCCTGGACAATGTGGCTATTATATCGTGTTTTGTATCTTGTGCGCGAACCTGTAATATCTGTGCGAGGAACATGGCTATTAACTTCAGATGAAACCCCCAGGACATTCCTGTGTGTGTGTGTGTGTGTGTGTGTGTGTTTGGGATGATGATTGATGATGTTGTTTTGAAGAAGTGAAAATGGACGTTGTTCCCCTCAGAAACATACCAGAGGGGATAAAGAGCAGCATTGTGGGGCCTAATCCACTCCGCAGGGCTCCTGTGTGTGTGTGTGTGTGTGTGTGTGTGTGTGTGTGTGTGTGTGTGTGAGCTGCTAAAAGCTTCTCGAGCTCCCAGCGGTCCAGGTCTGTGTCGAGTCCGTCTCCATCCAGACAAACTCCAGCAGGGACGATGACTGACGGAGAAGAAGAAGACGGACCCCCTTCCTCCCTCTCTCGCTTTAAACAACTCTTTGCTTTCTCTTCTTCTCGCCCCCTCCAGGTATTCGCTTCATCTATTCATGAATCGCTTCTATATCTCGGGTTTTTCCATTCTCGGGACTTATCCGTTTGTATCTGTGGGTGAATGGGGGGTAACGTGAGGAGGTGAAAATGGCCCGCCGAAGCTTTGCATTGTGGGGGATCCATTGTGCCGCAGACAGGGGAGAGTGAGAGAAAGGAAGGAAGGAGGGATTGAGAAAGAGAGAAACAGAGCCGAGCTAAGGTGACTCGCTCGATAAACGGGTCGGCTCACCTTTCTGCTAGTGAATGAGACCTGTGTGTGTGTGTGTGTGTGTGTGTGTGTGATGGATCACAAGAGCAGACTTCAGGTGGAGTGAGAAACGGCCCGGTGATGGAGAGATGCAGGAACTCATGAGAATAGAAGAGGAGAACACGTGATTTATTCAGGCGATTAGAATAAACGCCCTTTCAGTGGGTTTCTCGTTCTTATCTGTGCTACATTTTCCCAGTTTGATAGTTTTTTCTTATAGTATGTTACAAGTATTTTGAAGTTGTTAGGCTACAAAAAAATCCATTTGTTAAAAGAAAAGCTTTGAGAAATAAAGTGAATTGTAGCCGTTTTTTGAAAAGAAAAAAGAAAAAAAAAACTTTTCACAATGAAAAAATTGTTTTTGCTTAACCGCATTTTCACCAGAGGTGGAAAGTACTTGAGTACACTTTAAGGATTTTGGTACATTTTATAAATATACATTATGTATACATACGTTTACATACAATTGATTATAAATATTCCAATCGATTCTAAAAACAAAAAAAAGCATGACGAACGCGTAAGGAAACTGAAATAAAATCCTTTAGACATTGAAACACTGAGCATAGAATTTGTACTTGGATTAATACTTGCACTTTATTTATTTTGTGAATTTATTGGGACTGCGTGAATTTAAAAGTTGCTTATATTTTTGATACTCAGTACAAGTACAAAGTAGCCAGAAACACTTGAGGTACCAAAAATATTTACAAAACTACTCAAGTACTTTACACCTCTGAGTTTCACCCTTGTGTGAATGTGAGCGGCAGATGAGATGCTCTGCTTTCATTAATATTACACACGGAGGTCAATTAGGAGTGAATTAGTCATTCATTCGTCAGAACGTAGTAAACACGGTCACTGTGGCTGCTTGTGTTTCTGCTCCGGTGTGAGAGGGGAATATCATGGGCTTCTCTGGGGGGGATGAAGCTGGTGGTCCGCTCTTCATCTCAGCACGTGAGGGGTTTCTGGAGGCAGGAATGTGTTAATGGTGAGAAGCTTCTGCTCGTGGCTCTTCTGGCCTGCTTGAGATGATCTTCTTGATAAAGACTTGTTTGTGTCTTTTTTACTCAGTTACTCACACTCTGAAGTCTTTGTCCGAACCAAACACAACCAAGGCTAGATGAACAATGCAGTGAATTATTCAATATACATATACCGTTTAACTATGCTATTAAATATAATTAATATCTACGCGAATATAAGCACACATTTTTTTCTCAATTTTAGCGGCTCAAAATTCTTTCAAAGTTCAAAATCGCAGGGTTCTTATAATCGCCGATTTCAAATATCAACGTAAATAAAAGCGCTAATTTCTTCAAATAATGAGGAAAACGTGACTAGTATTTACGTCTAACAAAAACCCAGCTCAGTCAGCTTCACTCTCTGCTCTTTTAGCGCAAAGGCTCATGGGAACCAGCGAGCAGCAAAGCATGATGGGAGGTGTAGTTCCAATCGCTAGAATAGATTATTGTTTTTGTTATTTGTAAGTAAAACAACATTGAAGTAATACGAGTCACAAAGTAGGTTTGTTAAAATAAAAAAAAAAATTATATTTTAAAGAGAAAATTAACGTAATTTAGCCAGGAACAACAACATTTTTTTTAACATTTTTTTTATGTTTAAAAACACATTTTTATTGTGTGCCTGAAAAATCAGGGTATTTTCACGTTAATTTGAAAGCTTGAAAACAATTTTTAAACTTAAATTCGCACGTTATATATCGCGTAAATACGCTGTATAATTAACGTGAGCACTACACGTGTTTCGATCTCTCCGTCTCACGTAACAATAATGATCATTGTGTTGTTTTACGAGTTTGTTTTACACGACCGCAGGAGTCTTCGCCGTGAGACGCGGAGAGAGCCGAGCTTTGAAGTTCTGATCGGGATTATTGAAGCGCGTGCGAATCTCGTCTTGATGAAACTTGCTGTGAGGTCCCTGCCAGAAGACTTAATGATACTTAATGGTGATTGAACCCAGAGATAACACACACACACACACACACACACACACGTCTGAGAGCTTGGCGTCACACTTGGCCAGCACTATAATCTCAGTGTGTTTTTAGCGTCTTTGACATATTGAGAGCAGCGAGACGCCGATGCCGGTGCACTGAAGCAATCACTGTCAGGTTAAAAGCGGGACCCTCCACGGCTTCTGGCCAGAGGGGCTGTTTCTGACCGCACTTCACCTGCTCCGCACAATTACGCCGCAGGTATGGGAATGTGAGACACGCATCGGCCAATCAGGAGCTGGCGTATTCCTTTACAGCCATGCCATCGGGAAGTCTAGTCTTTACCTTCTACAAAACGCAGTGGAAAAAATACACGTTAAAAAATAAGAAAATAAAAACAAAATGAGTAAAAAAAAAATGAAATTATCTGATAAAGGGATGAGTGAATGTTACTTGGTAAGACTGCATTTCAGTTCTTGTTCTCATTGGCTTTAATGTACAAAAGTAGCTAGTTTCTTAAATTGAGAAGCATTGTGTTCTTAAAATAAGAAGATCCCACTTGACGTTTCTTGTTTCAGGAAGTTCTGTGTTATAACTAGGGCTGTCAAACAATTACATTTTTAACTAGTTAATCGCACTTCCCCAACCAGATCAGTCTCGATTAATGGCGATTAATCACAATTAATAATAATGTCTTATTAATAATTCTTTAGTATTAACAATTATTAATAACATCAACAAGTAAAGAACCTTGTAGTATTGAATATTGAAGTGTAAAATGTAATGAATGTAAACTCAACAAAAAATAAATACTTGTTTAAATACTGTAATATACAGTTATGACTAAAGAAAACAATGGGTAAGCCGCTCATAATAAATAAAAAAAGAAATAAGTAACATTTTTTGACGAAATGGATATGTATTCAACAAAAGGGAAAAATACAAAATGGAAGTGCGATTAATGGCGTCATTAAAAGTTTACACAATTAAACAAATTTAATTAAATGGCATGATGCGTTAACTTTGACAGCCCTAGTTAAAACATAATGTCTACGTTGGAAAATGTCTGGATTTAGTGTCAAATATCATCAAAATTAGCACTTATTTTCTTGAAATAAGCAGTCATCTCTCACTCTTCATCCCAACATAGTTAACTTATCTTGTAAAAAAAAAAAACCAACAACAAGATTTATTGTCTAACTTTGAGATGTTTGTCGCTTGTCAGGAACTAATCTTGTGCAGTGCACCTTCACCGCTGGAGAAATGAAGAGTGAAAAGCAGGGAAATAAAGGCGGTTTATATCAGCCGTCTGCAATCGAGTCGCCTTTTAAGAAGTTCTCCAGGAGGCTTGAAAGAGTAGAAGAACTGAGCCGAGCTCTTACCTGCAGGACAGAAGCACTTTCCCTGGCTGGTTTCAGCTTGCGTCGGGCCGAGATCTCACTGAGAGATACGCCGAGAACAAATCAGCCTTTTAGTGGCTGCAGAGGAAGGGAAGGGGATTTGCAGACGAGCCGGGATAAGGAACGTTTGCGGGGAGATGAGGGAGAATTTATCCACATTCTCGGCTTGACAAAGTTGATTTACACAGACGATATGAGAATGTGGAGTTCAGCAGTAGCAGCTACTCATAATCTCACACACACACACACACACACACACACACACACACACACACAGAGCAGATGGTGATAGCGCGGCACTTATCGTAGGTCTCAGATTTTGTTGCTTTTTTTTTTTTAAATGTCTCCACTTTGCTACAGTGTTCTACATTGTTACAGAATTGACTTCAACTTTTAAGTTCAAATGAAACACAAAGTAACTACTTTTGTATCGTTAGTATAACTTGAAATGTATTACAGTGTTTTTACTGAAGACTGTAAATGACCTTCTTTAAAGTAAATGAAAAAAAAAAGTTACGTGAAAAAAAATATAATATCTGGATAACTGTATGTTTCCGAAATTGTATCTGTAACTGAAATGTAATTTAAGCCTTTAACATTTAATTGATCCAAAGTTCTGCACAAGAAAATATATAATAAAATAAAATAAATAAAATTGATAGTTATTGATAGTGTGTGTGTGTGTGTGTGTGTGTGTGTGTGCACTCAATAAATAAATTAACAACAAAATATATCTTGTTTCTTTCTTATTTTTTTCAATGAAAATAATTCTTGTTTCAAGCCAAGTAAAATGACTTACCAAGTAAAATGTTCTCACCCCATTGGCAGACCAGTTTATCTGGTAAGTTTTTTTTAACTCCTTTTGTTTTTTAATTTTTTTTATTTTTCATGTGCATTTTTTGCTCTGTGTGTGTGTGTGTGTGTGTGTGTTTGTGTGTGTGTGTGATTATGAGTAGCTCCTGGTGAACTTCACATTCTCATATCGGTTTGTAAATCAAAACCTTTGTAAATCATTTATAAACGCACTGTTTGTACTAATGTGTTTTGTAAAAACATTGAGCTCAACATTACAAAGTGAAGAAAGGCTTTGATAAGAAGACGAGCGCAGACTCAAACAACTCAAAACTCCTGGTCAGTTACAGAGTCAGAACATCTAATCTTCTGAGGCTTGTCCACTCACAGGAAGTAGTTCGGCAGTGACAGGAAGTGAAGCTGAGGGACTTCTCTCTCCGCGTCGTGCTCTCTTGAGGATTTAATGGCTTCTTGATTTTTCTCGAGCAGGAGTGTGAAAGTTGGGAGCAGCACTTCAGTCTGATAAAAATACTCTGCGCAGACGCCTGGAGAAGCTCCACCATCTGTTGCTCTGATCTCAGTCTGCTTCTCGCTCTTCTCCTCACGACTACAAGCCATGTACAATCCAGCAGCTTCTCTACATTCGTCTCTTTAACAGCGTTAAGTAGCTGTAATTGTCTCTCTGAATGTGTGTTTCAAGCTCTGACAGATTTTTCAGATTGAAAACCCCTCGAAGAAAAAAAAAGTCCTATGCCAAAGGGATTTTTTTTCGGACGAGCCCCCGATTTCTGTTACGATTGTGTTTATTTTCCCTCTTTCACCACAAAATAAAAACGGTTTTACCACGGAAACTAACAAACAAAAAGAAGCTCTGGAAAAATTCCAGAAAATTCCCTATTATTTCAAACAAAAGTGGAACAACAAAAATAGTTTTTCACCTAAAACTCCCTATCCAAAAAACATATACAAACGATAAACAAAAGCATTGCAAAGCAATAAACTGAAGGCACTCAGACTCACAAATGATTTCACATTTCACCAGTCTTTCTTACAGGCTTCACATCCGCTCCTTTAAATAGAAAACAGGATATTGCCATCACCTGAACACAATTAGGCCAAACCTATGGAATCATAATAGTGTCTAAAATATCATTTCAAAGAAATTGCGAGCAAAAAATAAATAAATAAATAAATAAATGTGAAGCGTTTTCGTTCGTTTCTTCGACATTTACATTTGATATTTTTGACACTGATCTGATTCCATACAAACCCGTATCCTATAGTAGAAACAAGCACAAATTCATATCACCACAGATTGACTCTGCAAAGTTGATTGTGTTGGGCTGGTAGAGATACACAAAGCCCTGAGCGAGCGAGAGAGAGAGAGAGAGAGAGAGAGCGAGAGAGAGAGAGAGAGAGAGAGAGAGAGAGCGGTAAGTAAAGGTGGCACGGCCGTGCTAATGCTGTGTAATTGTGTCTCTGTGTGAGATCTTCTGCACTTTATACTCACATGCTGCGAGGAATGCATCTGTCAGCATTAACAGGATCACACGCAGCCTGCAGTGTTTATTTCCTCCATGTTGCTATGCACACGGGCTCCATGACGACGCGAGTGGGAGGTTTGGTAACGGCCTGTGCAGCATCTTCTCAGCCTGATCCCTCGCTTCTCTCCCTTCTCCATCTTCATTTCGCTTTCACCTCAAAGAAACTATCAGACTGTGGAGCTGATTCATCTCTTGGGTGACTTTACATCTTAGATTCTCCATCTGTGGTGTCAGCACAATATGGCTGGACTTACACTTTTCTTGTGCTTAACTCTCCTGTTATGTCCTCCAGTTTTCAATGCTTAAAAATATTTTTTATAATACTTGGAAGTATTTTTTCCCTTTGAAATTTTTCCTGCTTGGATTATTAGGTGTAACTATCATATTAAAAATATAATGATTCAGTTGACATGTGTGTAACACCACGCTACATGTTTATGTTACAACGATACTGTTCAAAGTTAAAAGTTTAAAAATATAAAAAAAAATACTTTCACTTTGAAACTTCTCCTGCTTGTCTTAGTTAGTGTAATATACATATAAACCAAAATGGCTCAGTTGACATATTTGTAACAACAAGATGTTACTTTTATTTGTCCCAACATTGAGATTTTCACAAATTGCAGCACATTTCTGGGATTTCTCATTGCAGAGAAACATTTTCAAACATTAGATGTTTTTAAATCTAATTTAAAAACGTATTTTTACTCATTGGCTTTTGACTGATGTGTATATGTTTCAGAACTGTGAATTGGTATTGGATTGCTTTATAATCTATATTTGTACTGTTCTCATTTGTTCCCTTGTTTTATGAGTTTTATTACTCTTATATGCATTCTTTTATCGTTTGTTATTTTACTCTTGTACTCCACTTTCAGGATGAACGTGTGTGTGCTGAAATAGTCGGGAGAAAAGCGTCTCACCAGCGCACACACACACACACACACACACACACACACACACACACACACACACACACACACACACACACACACACACACACAAACAGCACATCTAATGTGTGACTCGTGAATGTATCTTTTACAAAAATTGGAATAAAATTGAAATCAAGGCTGAATAAAATATTCATTACTTTTAATCGTTAATGCTGGTAGACACACACACACATACACACACACACACACACACACACACACACACAATTGTCAAATGTCAAACTCTGACAGTGGTCATGCCTCTAGCAAATGAACATTTTTGTAGTATGAATATAAATAGCAGATTAATACAGAAGAGTCTGTCTGTGTCTGGGTGTTTGAACCAGGAAAACAAAGGTCTAAAGAATTCAGTAGATAATAAAGCCTGCTAATGTGTTTTTTTTCTACACATGTCACACTGACAATTGACAAATGTTTAAGAAGAAAGCGATCAGCTCTTGCAGGCTTTGTAGAATTGTGGCTCGTGTCTCACCTCACAGAACTATTCTGGTTCTGACAGAACTGGAGCAGAACGTTTCCATGTGATATTGTGATGAAGCGTCTAGAATCTCACGTCTGACCGAGCAGAAGTGTGTGCGTGTTGTGTTAGTAATGTCAAAGCGACGTCTATTACCACGTAATGTCAGGATTTCAGTTTTCCTGTTCAGCTCAAAGATCTTTTATTCACAATCATCGCACTAATTCAGTTCTTCTCCTCTAGTGTTCAGATACACGCGTATATTTCCTTATTGTTTAAAGAAACATCGATTCTCTTTGAAGAAGTGCTTCATTTAAGTTACGTACTTTAATTAGGTTACGTGTTTTAATCAGCTTTCCCTGTAGCGTGCTAGTGTTTGAAACACTGGGTCAGATGTGTAAAGTACTTGAGTACAATTTTTGTGAATTTTGTAAATATACAATATGTATACATAAATAAATAAATAAAAGTGAGTGAGATTGTCAATGAGTGTATAATACAGTTATATAATACATATATACAATAATTTTATAATGCAATTAATATATAAAATAATATTACAAAAAAAAGTACAACGAACGCTTAACGAAAGTGAAAAAAAATCTTTAGACACGGAAGCACTGGGCCTAGTATTTCTACTTGTATTAGTACTTGTACTTTATTGATTGCGTGAATTAATTTGCTATTAAAAGTTGCTTTTATTTTTGGTACTAAGTGCAATTACAAAATAGCCAAAACACTAATAAGAAAAAAAAATATTGACAAAATGTACAAAAATGTGTACTCAAGTACTTTACACCTCAGCACTGGATCATGGGTTCAAATCCCAGGGAAAGCAGGAATTTGTTGAATTGTAAAAGTTGTAATGAAATGTAAGTCGCTTTGGATTAAAGTGTTTGCTATATGACTGTAAAGTAAAGTCATTATTAACATTGTGTCTTACCTTATGTAAAAAATGTCCTTATGTTGAAAATACACACAATATTTACTTGTAATATCATACATATCATTGCTCATATTAAATAAGCGTATATATTTGTGTCTTTCCTTATGTAATAAAATAATTGAGTGTGAAAATATACACATTATTTACTTGTAATATCATACATATCATTGCTCATATTAAATAAACTTATTTATTTGTCCTGGAAAAATACGGATGGCTTTTTGTTTTTTTTGGTCACTGAAGACTGCTGACCATAATGTGTCTCTTTTCTCGTTTAATCTTCTTAGTAGTGAAAAGTCTACGGTGATTTAGTGTCGGTGGTCGTATAAAATCTCCAAGAGTGTTTCTCCCACTTTAAACTCTATTTAATGGTGCTGTGTGTGTGTGTGTGTGTGTGTGTGTGTGTGTGAAGGTCCCCGAGAGAGCTTTGTGATATCTGCATCATTCCTTATTAATACGACTCCGGCAGGGATCATGCCATCCACACTCACTCCGTCTGATGATCCTCCAGCTTCCGTCCTGAAACATTTATAAACGAGCCAAAGTGATGACAAGTCCCAGGCAGAAGTGATGACACGCTACATGTGCCCAGCAGAGGCGTCTGCTCAGCCATAAACGAGTGTCTCCTCATCCAGACGGCCATTACTGATCATCTCATCTCATCTCATCTCATTCACCGCATCGCTTCACTGCTAATACGTCTGAATAGACCGTAGAACTCAATACGTTCAAAATGCGCTAAAACTGAAAAACTTTAACAAAAATAATAAACTGTGACGTTCCGCGGACACGGTGTTTGAGAGTGGGAAGTAAAAGCTAAATACCAGGAGCCAACGTGTTCCTGTTTTTGTGTTTCTCATCTGGTTTGTAGCTTTTGAAATTCTTTCCCCGTTTCTTAGAGGATCAGACGTCTGTAGCTAAAAAATACAAACAGCCTGTCAAGATTATTCATGTAAAACTTGTAATTTAAATTGGCAGCTGATGATCACATGTAGTTAGAGAGAGAGAGAGAGAGAGAGAGAGAGAGAGAGAGAGAGAGAGAGAGAGAGAGAGAGAGAGAGAGAGAGAGAGAGAGAGAGAGAGAGAGAGAGAGAGAGAGAGAGAGAGAGAGAGAGAGAGAGAGAGAGAGAGAGAGAGAGAGAGAGAGAGAGAGAGAGAGAGAGAGAGAGAGAGAGAGAGAGAGAGAGAGAG
>MU204278.1:818959-835295 GCA_017309775.1 Paedocypris sp. Pulau Singkep
ATGGAATCAGATGCCAAAAATATCAAATGTAAATTTCTAAGCAACAAACGAAGATTCTCGTTTTGGTTTTAACATGTTTTTTCTCTTCAGATTTTTTCGTTCGTTTCATTTTATTTCGTTTGGACTTCTGGCACTAGCTTCACGTGGGGGCGGCCCTTACTCTGATTGGCTAGTCAGAATGTGATTGACAGCTGCTGGACCAGGAAGCCCGGTCCCACCCCTTTGTCGAATAAAAGAACCCAATGTGACCCGCAAATCAAAAAGTTTGCACACCCCTGATGTAGATGGACAGACACTGAGTTGGAGGAAACACATTTAGCGTCCAGTGATCGCCGAAACTGAATGTTTTTGATTTGTATAAAATCTAAGTATAGTTAGACGGAGAGTAGAAGGTTTAATCCCCCCGACCCCCTTCAATCTTAGAGTGATGCTTTTGACAAACAGGCCTTGGAAAGACCATCTGGATCCTGAAGTTAAATATGTTCCTAGTTAAACCTTTGTGCTTTAGCGAATTCTTTCCTCGCTTGGAATGAGTGTCGTTCCCTTTCTTCATTTGTCTTAAATGCACTTTTTTGACCACTGCTGTCGTGTGTGTGTGCGCGCGCGTGTGTGTGTGTGTGTCGCCGTTTGTCTGGTATTTATGCACATTTTCCATCAATGTATTTTTCTCACTTTCACCTCAACATGCCCCGTCACCTTTTTTGAATTCACCTTCACTTTTCCCCTTTTGCTAATTTCTCTTGGGTTTTTTTTTTTCCTCTCGCATTCAAATGGCGAGTTTCTCCGCCGCTGGTCTAATTTCAATCTTGACGGACAGCTTCATTTTTGTGCATCAATCATCCGAGCGGTTCCCTCTGTCCGACCAAACATGTCACCTTTAAATGAACAGCCTGATATCATCTGCTTTCTCCCTCTCTTTCTCTCCATCTGTCTGTCAAAGAGTTGGGCTGGATGGGTTCAGTATGGAGCGGAGGAGGGAATTGATCATGAATGAAGGATCTGTCAAGGCTTTTTCCCTCGGGCTCCTGGTCTGGACGGTCCTTCATATCAAGGACGGGGGGAAAAGAACTACAGCAGCACTAAATGCCAAGAAGAGATGATGACGACAGGAAAACTCATTTCTTCCATTAGACATGGACCTAGAGTCATGATTTTATTTTGTTTTATTAATGTTTTTATCTTATCATTGCAGCATGAGTTCATTTCTATTCAGATCTTCCGCACGACATCAACACGGTTGCAGCTGGAACAGGTTAATTAATAAGTAATAGCATGTTTCCCATTATTCATGCTAGTTACATAGGGCAGCTCATTATTTTTCATGACGGCAGCATCGTGTCACGTCTTTAAAGGTATGCAAAATATAAATCAAAAGAAATCCAAACGACCTGACAAAAACGTTTCACCTTCAAGAGAAGAAACAAGTAGCGCTGGTAATTATCTAACGGTATAATTTTGGCTAATGAGCAGATTTGAAGAAGTTACAGTGATCTTCTATCTCAGTGATAAATCCTCCCTATATTTAGATTCTTAGCTGAAGTTGTGTTTATTTACTGTTATAATTGTGTTGGCTTTGTCAAACAGTGATATTGGGACACAATTGCAACAGGTTCGAGTTCTAGTCCCGGTGTGGTTGTTCTTCTTGTGCTGCGTGGGTTTTCTCCGGCTCTCCAAACCCACGTTGAGATGTTTGGAAATCCAACATAGTTTTCCATCCTATAGAATTGCATCACAGCACCACTAAAAGCTTTAGGGCTGTCAAAGTTAACTAGTTAACGCACGCAATTAATTTTAAGTGCTTAATCGAGTTTCTTTATGTGCATTCTAAGACATATGTTTCATGTTAGAGTGATAAGTATTTATTAAGGTTTTTTGGTTTCAGCTGGCAAAAAGAAGGCAAAACGTGCTTCAAGTTTTAGTTTCATTATTATTTATTTTTACCAAAAGTACAATGTTCGGTTTTTATTAAGAGTTTAACCTAAAAAATAGGCACTTCAAACTTTCAATTGATGCATAACACTTTTAAGTCAAAAATTGACTTTTTTGTGTGTTTTATTTTGAATATAAGTGACTATATATTATACTAAATGATATTGCAGTATTTAAACTAGTGTATATTTAGAGTTAGATTAAAGTTTACATTAATTTACATATTACACCTTATTATCCATTATTTCAAGCTTCAGTCATTTAATCGCAATTAATCGCGAATAATTTGGTCAGAGAAGTGCGATTAACTAGTTAAAAATTTTTAATCGTCTGACAGCACTAGTAAATACATAAACTCATAAAATCACATTTGCAAATTGCTATTTTGACCTCAGCTTAGCAACATTTTAGCATATCGCGCGACTCTAACTCGCCAGTCTTCCTACACGCGGCGCAGTATGGCGTAGGACGGCTGTCTTTATCGTTTCTGGAATTAGGCCCTTTGCTTGTTTGACTTTCATCCATTAGCATTGTTTGTGTTTGCCATAAATCTGTTTACAAGTCTGGTGGCCACTTAAGGGGAATTAGCTTGACTTTATTAGCCAGCCGGACAAGCGCAAGATTGCTTGGTTGGGAGCTGAGGACAGAAAGAGAAAAGAGGAAGTTGTTCAATAAGGCTTTTAGGAGGAAGATCTGGATTTTAGTGGCTTTTGAGCGCAGAAAGCGAGCCAATGGCCCTGCTAGACATTTACAGTCGGCCGCCATCTCTCCCTCCACACGCTCTCGTCAAAGGGCACTCTGAGAAATGAGACCGCATGACGGAGATCTTTATTTGCATGGGCCACGATATTTCAGCTTGTTCCCGTTTCTTGCCTTTTTTTTGTTGGCGTCTGGAGAACCGATGCCTATTTTTACACCGCGCCGAGCAAACTCGTGAAATGAAGGTGAGGTCGCTCTGACCGATGGGTAATCTTCGGTGTGCGCCATTTCCACTGATCTGTTACGTCCCTGCTCCAGCAGACTGGCGGAGATAGAGCGAGGTGTGTTTCTCCACACGGAGAGAGGGAATTATTGCGCTCTCCCAAATTAAATCTCCCATTATTGGTGTTCCAGCAGGTAAAGTCCTTCTCACACACACAGTACTCCTCACAAGTGAAATACTTAGGTGTCATTTTTTATAGTAAACTTTCTTTTGAAGATCACGTAAACAATGTCAGGAATATCTCACAGCTGCGTCACATGTTCTCCTGACCGGATGCAGAAAGACTGATACACGCGTTTATGACATCACGGTTAGATTACTGTAATGGTCTTCTGGGAGGTTCTCCTGCTAAACTAATAGATAAACTTCAGTTAGTTCAGAACGCAGCTGCTAGATTACTCACCAGAACAAGCAAGTACGACCATATTAGTCCAGTGTTAATGTTGCTACTGGTTACCTGTTAAATATCACATTCAGTTTAAACTTCTTTTAATAACTTATAAAGCATTAAAGGGTTTATCTCCTCTATATCTCAGTGAGCTCATCACTTACTACGAGCCGACACCACTGCTGCGCTCTCAAAACTCCGGCCAGCTTATAATACCACAAATCTCCAAAATCTACAAGGGAGGAAGATCTTTTGCATATTTAGCACCAAAATTATGGAATGCTCTGCCTAGCACGATTCAAGACTCAGAATCAGTGAGTCAATATAAGTCTAGACTGAAGACGCGTCTCTTCAACGAAGCAGATATTGACCTGTAATAATAACATATCGAATGAATTTATGTACTCGTACAGTAAGGCTGCCTAGTTTAGTGCTCGGAACCAAATCACACCTGCACCTCATAAGACTCTCAAAATCTTTTATTATGGCTCTCCATGGTGTCCTAATGCTATGACAGTGGACAGAGGTCTCCTGTGCTGTCTATCACAAGCATCGGGAAGTGGCGATGTCTCCTGAAGACCTCAGCGTGATGCTCACTGTGTAGGATGACATCGGGGCACCTCACGTGAGTCGCCGCTTCAGAATGTCAGAAGTTCAGTCAGATAGACATCTGGTCCTGGTTATGTCCTCGCCGCTCTTCGCTCCGCTTTCAAGATGCTGTGAGGAATTCGAGAACAGCGCTCCACTAAACCGTCTCTGGCCTCAAGCTTCATTTCTCGCCGGCTCGCGTTCTCCTAGAATCTGGCGGTGTGAAGATGACATCAGGGCTGGACTTAGTGACTTTGCTCAGGAGTGAAACTGTTCATTGTCGCACGAGAGTGACAAATTCCATCTTGCCATCAAATTGCCATCAAAACTGCCTCATTTTTTTGACAATTTACATATGTATTTAAACTGTAATTGTGAAATGTTTGCAGTATTTGCATATTTAGTAAGTTGTGTTGATTATGCGAGGTCTGATAAGGTAGAGCATCACATTTTAACCACTGGAGACGTTGACCAGATGATGGCCTGTAGTTTAGAAGAGTAGTGAGATCATCTAACGTGATGGCATCATCTAAGCTCATGACATCATAGAAATGACCTTAAAATGACTCCTTCTGATTGGCTAATGATTAAATAAGTTTCCAATAAGCACAATAGAACCGTGCTTCCTCCAATAGGTTTTTTAAGAATGATTACAAATGCTCTTCTGCCTTTGCACACAAACTCTACAGCAATGCCGTGACTATTTTCACCATATGCAGTTTTTAAAGTGATATCAGCTCATGTGATCAGTGATTCTTCACATGGAGAGTTTCCACTAAAATGGGGCGGTAAAAAAAACTGATAAAACTTTATAGACATGGATTTTTTTTCTCACACAAGGAACCGATACAAACGAGGCCTGTGGGAGAGAGAAAAAAGAGAATCGATTTGCCTGATCCAAGATCTGCTCTAATATAAGACGGATTTTTAAAACTGCATTTTTTTTTTTTAATCTTGATAAATGCAGGTGAAAAGCATTTTATATCACACAGACGAAATTGAAATGAATTGATTTGTACCTATATTTTTTTTATATATCTTTATCTGATGCTTCAGGTTTTAAATAATAAAATCACGGGGCAGAAACTGCAAAAATGAGAACATATTAAACAAAATGAGAACAAAAATGAAATCAAGAAAAATGATCTGCCGATGGGGTGAGAACATTTTACTTGGTAAGACGACTTGAAACAAGACGACAAAATCTCGTCACATTGTATATTAATGTCTCGGCATAATTATGCATTTCAGTTCTTATGCTCATTGGCTTTAATATAAAAAATTAGCTAGTTTATTAAATTGAGAAACATTGTGTTCCTAAAATAGGAAGATTTCACCTGACGTTTCTTGTTTCAGGAAGTTCCGTGTTAAAACATAATGTCTACTTACTTACATAATGTCTGGATTTAGTGTAAAATATCATCAGAATTAGTATTTTTTTTTTCTAAGCAAGAAAATTCAAGTCCTATTTCCTTGAAGTAAACAAAGTCATCTCTCACTCTTAATCCCAAAATAATTTATCTTGACAAGATTCCTTGTCTAATTTCAATTTTCTCTTTAGCTGGTCAAGAATGTCTTTTTTTGCAGAGCATCATCTCGATGTTGAGCGATTCCTCACCAAACCTGGACGTCACGCCGATGCTTCTCTAATGGCTGCTAACCTCGCTGCTTTTTCTTCCTCGGGATAGCGTCTCATTATCTCTGTGATTAGAAGGGAAATTGTTCTCACATCATTTTGCTGCTGATTTGATTGGGGGATCCACTGATTATCCAGCCCGCCGCTGATGGAGGGAGACGTCCCATCACACACCTACTGGATGGAGATGTAGTGTGTGTTTATTTGTGAAGTGTGTGCGTTTGATCCGGTTCGCTTCTGTTTACACTGGAGGATGTTTTTGGTTTAAAGCTCTGAGCGTAATGTCTGCGGTCTCGTGGTGGTTTCATGGTTGCGAAAAAACCTAAATAAAGAGCTTCAGAGGCACAAGTGGAAAGACCAAATTTCACGGTAGGTTCGGGCGATTATGCCAAACTCGATTATGCAATTGAATTTCCCCACTGTGGGATCAATAAAGTTTATTTGTTCCTCCATTCATTCAAATCACAACTAATTGAACATTTTAACACGATTACAATTGAGAAACGATTATTTTATTAATTTATGTATTTAAATTTTTGGCCCCTGACAAGTTTTGCACGTACATTTGCTCACACTAAAAGTCGGAGATTCTTGACTAAAGTGCGCATTACTTGATTTTAAAATAATTGAAGAAAACACGCACAGATCTCATATAGGATTATGTATTGAACATCAACGACTGAAATTAAAGCAAAGTGCCCAAATCACACACTTTGTTTGTCACACAAAAGGCGTAAAAATACATTTCAAGTTTATTTATACAGCGCTTTTCTTAGTCCGAGACCAACGCAACGTCGCTAAAATGATATACAACTGGCACATTTGGGAACAGAATACATACTTTGTAATAGTTTATTATTTAAATGGAAAATGAGCAGTTCTCTACTAAAAAAAACAAGTCTTATTATTTATAACAAGCTATAGTTCATAATAAAATATGTCTTGCATTTCTTCTGAAAACAAATATTTTAATATGCTATGTATCACCTCACTTTCCTATCAATGTAAACAACAGATTGTCGTAATGAAAAACAAACTATTTTAAACACTGTTGCATGAGGAGATCTTGTCATGTCACTATATAAAAAGAAATAGCGACTTCCTGTCCAGTGCAACACGCATTAATAAATCTATTCAAAATGTACCATAGTGCAATATATTACAGTCACATAACACAGAACTTTACAGCAGTGGAGAGAATTTGTGGATATATATGGATTATATAAAAAATGTGGATTATTTACATTTTATACATTTTGGTTGAGCAGGGGTTATTTATATGCATTTTGTTTCAATTCTCCTTTGGGTTTGAACCAGCAACTCTGGTGTTGCTACAGTATCTGCTGGAGTCCTCACACACAGTTCTCGCGCTATTATCAAACGTGTTGTGACCTTTGACCTCCGAAGGGAGCGTCCAGTTAGGTGTCGCTGTGTGTCCTTCAGTGCTTGAGATGACAGAGTTCTTCCTCTCTCTCTCTCTCTCTCTCCTGCTCTGGATGATGAATAAACAGATGAAATGAGAAGCACAGATGTCATCTGGTGCGGTGGAGAAGAGCCCCACTGTGACGGCCGTGTTTGCTCGAGCACGCCTCGTGTAGTCCACGATAAGCTCCGAAAGCGACGGATCAGAGAGAGAGAAGAAGACACGAGAAGGAGAGAGATTTCCTACAAAGACTTGGACTTTAGATGGTTGTGTGTGTGTGCTGAACATTTTTACCGTGATCAAGCGCGTTTCGATATCTAAGGTGATCAAGCCTCCTGCTTTCTCCTCTTTTCACCAGACTTTTCCTCTTTTTACGTCGTGTCCGGGGCGTCCGGACGGGTTTTATAAATTCACGAAAATGTCTGGTTTTCACGCTTCTTCTAAAGGACCATGACCTGTTCGCCAACATGCTTTAAGTTATTTGAGGGTGAAATTGCGCATCCCGTTATTTTTTTTTATCATTTTTTAAAGCAGCATCTCATGCGAATCATCTCACGCGCGCTTTATGAAGACGTCACCTTTTCTACTTTTGATTGGGTAATAGACAATGTCATCGTTAGTTTGATTGGTCTTTGTAACTGTCTGAGATTAGGGCGGGGCTTAGAGAGAGAGAGAGAGAGTGAGAGAGAGAGAATTCAAATGGCTGATGCAGGTTAAACTCGTGCGTCTTAATGATTCAGAGCTTGTTTGTGAGGTCAGACACATAAATATTGATTTATTACCTAAAACATTATAGTTAGTATATTAATAAACAACATAATGCCCATGTAACGAAAATGACCTAATACATCAAAACGCTCTGTATTATAAAAATATCTGTGGTATAAAAAGTTTTAATGTGACAACTGCCCATACTATTGCTCAGTAATAGATAGATATTACGGTTATTAATATTTATATATTGTTGAAGCTGGATTTTAGAATAGAAGAGCTGAAATTAAGAACACTATTTCATATAGTTATTTATTAATCGATTTATTTTTTTGTTTATTTATTGGAAGAGTCTAGGACTGTTTTTTTATTACAGGAGTTGGTTTTGCACCATCGAAGCGTATAACCTCCGAGAAGCCTGTCTGAATTTGCCTCTTTTTTAGGAAATTAAAATATGGTATCCCTAATAGTCTAAAGTACAAGTAAAATGATACTTGTTTTAATACTAAAGTAATAGTGTCTGTAAATATAGTTTCTGTTCATAGCATTTGATTCACATCTCTGCACATGTACATTCTGTATATTTTATCTTATAACCGATGTTCGGCACGTACTGCTGTAGCACTTCTGGTTAGACATTAACTGCATTTCGTTGCCGCGTACCTCTACATGTGTAATGACAATAAAGTTGAATGTAATCTAAAGCAAACCTGCAGTGTTTACTGGTTTTATCTTCCCGTGGTTCTTGACCTGGTGAAGGTTGAATCGCGGGACTGTGGCGTGTGTCCCAGCAGGCGGTTCCGGGTCTGTAACTCCATCCGTCCCGTCTCCCAGGCTTGAGGTGAGAGCCGGACGACCCGGGATGGTTCATAAGGGACGACTGCTCCTCCTGAGAAGTGGATGAGGTTGACAGCTTTACGCTTCAGACTGACAGAGCGCAGTAAATCAGTGTGTCGGACGAGAAGACGGAGGTTTGAGGGCCAGCAGTGATTTAGCCGCTGAGGTTTTTCAGCATTTCTCAAACTCGTCTCCATCATTTTTTACTGCGATTTACACTGCGTTCACCTTAAATCTGCTCCCTGACAGTTTGAAACAGTTCGCCTCGTATTAACATGCTTTGAAATGTACATACCGTAAAACCTACAAAAGAAAATAAAAAACTAAAATCAAATACTGTAGAACGCCACTTTTAATAGAACACCCCCTCTAATAGAGCGCCACCCTGACGGAAGAGTTGAAAATGAGATGAGATGAAAATGAGTTGAAAATGAGAAAATGAGAGGTTTTATGGTATTTTAAAATCTGGTATAAAAAATCTATTATTATTTTTTTACATTGCGTGAATTATGTACATACAGTAAAAAGCATAAAACAAATCTAATAGAACGCCCCCTCTAATAGAACGCCCCCTCTCATAAGTTCAAGTTCATTTATATATAGTGCTTTTCTTATTCCGAGACCAACGCAAAGACGCTATGTGAAAAAGTCTTTAAAAAGAAAAATGCTGATTCTTTATATGAGTTAAAAAAAAAAGGAAAAATATGAGCACCACCTTGACGGAAGAGTTGAAAATTAGACTGCCGTGGTGTTCTATTAGAGGTTTTACGGTATTTTAAAATCTAGTGTTAAAAATCTGTTATTTTTTTTACATTGTGTGAATTAGCACATTTTCTCGGCTGTTTTACGTCTCAGAAATGAACAAGCCTGCTCGCCTGACAGTTAGTGTCATATTAACATGCTTTGAAATGTACATAACATAAATGACAAAAGAGTTGAAAATTACACTATCATGTTGTTCTATTAGAGGGTTTACGGTATTTTAAAATCTAGTATTAAAAATCTGTCTGTTTTTTCATTTCGTGAATTAGCGCATTTCCTTTCATCTTTACATCTCAGAAATGAACAAGCAAAGCAGGGCGTTATCAGACCTGACATCAGAAAGACGTTGAGCTTTCCAGTCCAGCGGCTTCGAGCAGCGTTTCTTGGCTGCGATGGACGGCAAACACTGGGATTGATGTGGGCTGTCAGAATCCTGTCTGGAGGAGAGTGGATCAGAGCTGATGACATCACGCCGGCTGTTTCTCACACTGTTTGTGTTTTGCAGCATCACACACGCGTGTAAAATCCGAGTGTGCGAGTGCCTCCCTTTCTAGGACAGTGTGTGGACCAGGCTTCCTTTTTAAGCTTCAGGTATTTCCTTTTTTGGCTTAAACTGATGGGGAAAAAAAAAATCTTAAAAGGTACATTTCGAAGAACCTGGAGTGTGACGAGATGGAAAAGGAAAATAATGATAAAAGGTGTCTTGATTTTAGGACGGCGCTGCTTTAATTAACGTGGGTTTTTTTATCGTACTCGTTCCTTGAAGGGCTTCCGGATTGAAATAACGAAATCTTAAAATACAATTATATTAGGCAGCTGGAAAAAGACATAATGGTCACGTTGAAAAGGATTTCTATTAAAGAGCTGAACAAGTCAAGAGGGGGGAAAAAAAAGGAAAGAAAACCTTTTAAGGAAAGTTAAAAATGAGAACCTGGTTCCCGTAAGCCTCCATTAGCTGATCCAGTCAGGCTTTCACCATCCACCATTAATTTATTACGAGCAGGACACGTTAGAAAGTAAAATACACTTTCAGATTGTCATAATTCACATTGTCACTTAGTCGTCATTTCATCAAGATCCTGTCTTGTAACGTTCAATTATCGTGGTAAGATTGCAATTAGACTAAAGACATATACTGCAATATATTTACTTTTCAAAGATCTCATAATACACATTTATGCATAGAATGAAGACATTTATAAGTGTTGTGTTTGGATCAAGTGTGAGTGAGAGTGTGTATGTGTGTGTGTGTGTGTGTGTGTCCTGACCTGTGATTGGATGACCAGCCATTCAGGGGGCGTGTCTGGTCTTCAGGCCCAGAGTTGCTGGGATAGGCTACTGCTCCCCGTGACCCAGAAATGGAAAATTGCTTTAGAAAATAGATGTGAAAGTGGTTGGTTTTTATTCTTATTGTCCTATTAGACAGAGAAATATGTAGACAAAGAGTTACACACTGCAAAAAAATGCACATGAAAAAACAAGACAATAAAAAAACTAAACGAGTGCAAAAGACTTAAATAATAAAAAAAAATGATCTGCCAACGGGTTGAGAAATGTTAACTTGTAAAGACGACTTGAAACGAGACATATTTTCTTGACGCAAATGCATCTTTTACTCTTAATTGTAAGCTAGTTATTTATCTTGTCTGAAATAATCAAGCTTTATTGTGTAATGTCAAGATCTTTTTTAGCAAGAATTCATGTTTTGCAGTGATTGACAGACACCAGATACTCCTGCAGATATTCTCCAGTCTGGATTATACAGACATATCGTGGCGTGTAAATGAGGTTAGGAACGCTTTTCTCGACAACCTCTAATTTGAACTGAATTGCTCAGTCCACAACTTTATTTAATGAGCTGTTTCCCCGATGAGAGGAAGGTTAACGGAATCGATCTAACGGGGCTTCACTGCTGTGGATGGGGAAGAAGTAATTATGATTGATGGAGGAGAACTGAAATCTATTTCAACCTCCGTTTCATCTCGGCCATGACTTTGCTTTCTGTACATTTACATTTATATGCGGTGGTGAAAGCACATGGTGTAAGCGTATGTGTCTGGCAGTTTCCGCAAAGCTTGCACACGTGTGAGGATTGTCTTTCTCCTGGCTAAATGATGAAATATTGGAAAAGCGCAGCAGATACTGACAAACTCTGTAATAATGCTTCATCCCAGTACAATGTGTAAATTGGTAGCTGTTGTGAAATGGAATCGGGGTCTTTTTTTTTTCTTTTTTTGTTTTTATTTTTACTGTCTTTTTATTGCCTTTGTATCTACATCAACATAGTATTTTATTCATGTTTGTATCTTGTTTTTACGGCTTTTATTGTGTTTTCATCTTTTATCTTGCTTGCTTACATTTTCTGTTTTTCAAATTAGAACGTTACAAACATACAAATATGTCAACTGAACCATTTTTTTGTTTATACGTAAATTACACTAACTGAGACAAGCAGGAGAAGATTCAAAGTGAAAAAATAATTTCAAGTATTTTTTTTTTTTTTTAAACTTTAAACACGATCAATTTGACCCGAACAGTATCTTTGTAATATAAACATGTAGCGTGGTGTTACAAATGTGAACTGAATTGTTACATTTTTCATAAATTTACTAAATGTACATACTTACAGCAAATAAGTATTAGTCTAAGAAGTTTCAAAGTGGAAAAAGTACTTTTAAGTATTTTTTAAATATTATTAAACTTTAAAAACGGGTCAATTTGACCAGAACATAATAGGAGGGTTAAAAAGAGGCACAAACTTTGACTCTAAAAAATAATAAAGGATCAGTTGATGGTCATAAGCATTTGTGCATTATTCATCAACGCATTTAATATTTATCTTTTACTACTTTGTTCCTTTTACACTTTTTTTTTTTTTTTTCATTTTTATAATTCTCTTTTACTTGGCATATATTTCTTCTGTTTCTGCTTAAAAGCAAGCAACATAACCAGAGCTGAAGAAGAAGACTGGAACCAGTGGAGTAGAGACGCTGGTTCTGCTGGTTTGTTCTACACGGTCTGGTTCATTAGATTACCAGCAGGCAACATTGTCTTCTTTTAACGATTTTCATCACCAGTCGGATTGTTTATCAGCAGACGCCATCATCTCTCCTCTCACATGCGATGGCGGCGTGTTGATGGCACATTGGAAGCAAAGCGGCAGTTAATGGTGCGTTAAATAAAGCTCACGGTGTCGGCCGGTTGAGTGTGTCAGATCTCACTTAGTCAATCTGTTGATAATGGAGAGTTGATTAGCATCGGTTGTGCGCTAACCCTGAAACAGGAAGATCCTACACTATCCCAGACGTAGGAAATCAACGAGCCATTCAGAAGGATTACGATAACGTTTCGATTTTTTTGTTCGTTTGTTTAAATTGTACAGTTCAAATTCAAATTTTTGTTTGTCACATACATATTATACATGGTCTGACATGTGTTTTTTTGGCCGTCCAGCATTTAAACATAAAGATGGGGGAGGGGCGTTAAAAACACAATAAAAATGAAGATAAAGGACTGAAATACAATAAAATACAGTAGATATAACAGAGAAATATGAATAAAATACAAAACTATGAAAAAATAACCAAGAATAAAAATTAAGTAAAAAATTAGTAAAAAAAAAAAAAGTGACTTAGTGATTTAGAAAGTGACCTGTTTGAAGCGTTTTGTTACAGTTTTGTATTTGTTTGTTTGTTTATTTATTTATTTAAAACGTGCTACATTCCTCAAACTATTTTGTCTTTCTCATTTGCTGGTTGATGTGATCTGAGGCTGTAAACTGGGACTCTTCCGGCTTCTCCCACAGCTCGGCGCGGGGGCAGATGGACGGAGTGCGGATTCATTTAATGGTCAGTTTAGCTGAAGCGCTGACCATCGGCGAGAGAGTGACAGGAAGCTAATGAGCGCTTCATTTAGCCAATCAGATCTATTTCTGACTGAGCATCTCAACAACGGTTGCTGTGGCAGCATCGCCAAGGTGAGCAAAACTTACAAGAACAGGAAAGATGAAAAAGAATGACTATAAATACATAAATAAATAATAAAACATGTGGGCGTGTCCTGGGTCGGTGTCACATATGAATATGCATACGCCTGTAAATAATGAGCATATTATTTTTCTTTTCTTCTTTTACGCCGGTCAATTATAAGATCAATGGTCATTCATACTAACCTGTAACAATCGTTGAAGGACATTCAAGAAAGGAGGAAGAACTGTTAATATTGCCACAACTATGATTGTTAAATGTTGTTGAGATTAAAAAAAAAATGTATATAATCTTGATTCTATTACTATTATTTTACAACTTTATTGTAGATAAACTAATATCACCGGCTTTCATAATTCCTGTCAAAGCCGTGGCGTACCTCTCTAAATCGGTTTAAGCTCCAGTCAGCTGAAGTTGTTTGTACTAGGGCTCTCAAAGTTAACGCGTTAACTTTGATTAATTTAATTTGTGTTTCGCGTCAAATTTTATTATGGCCCTTAACACTGTTGCAGTTTTTTTCCACTTTCGTTTTTTTACGCTGACTTTTAGACGGAGAGTTTCACTTTAAAACGTTGCCAGATAACTTCGTAGATAGAACAAAAGTGTATTCTAATAACAAAAGTTATAATATTAATTATAAGATTAATAATATTTATTATATAAGCATAATAATTGATCATAATAATTGTTATTATTTGCCATTAATCGCGATTAATTTGGTTGGTGAACTACGATTAACTACCGTATTTTCTGGACTATAAGCCGCACCTGTATATAAGCCGCATCTGCTCTGTGAACGATTTTGAATTGTAAATGTACATGTATGTAACTAAATAGATCCTTTCCTAACCTGCATTTTAACACGGCAGCAACTTTGCTGATTAAAATATGACAGAAAAAAAGAAAATAAACGTAGTTAAAAAAATGAATGGTTTGACAGCAAGTTTGTACATATTCCAACCGCAGCCGTGCGTTATTTGTGCGGGTATATGGCGGGAATGTGAGCGTGTGCGTGTGTGCGTGTCTCCTCATCATTCCACAGTCGTCCCGCAGATGTCTAATTATTCCGCAATCACAGCAGCTGGAAGGTTTCTGCTTTTCGCCGTCGCTGCAGTCGTTCTGTTCTTCATCCCGCGAGCGTATAATGTGTGTTTAGCTGCTGCTCCGCCGAGTTAAACTCAGAGCGCGAGACGCTAAACATGGCCGCCGCTTGCTTCCGGAACTCCGCCCTGATCGACTTGATCCTGTAATTCAAGCAAACGTTCAAACGAGTCTGGCCCCGTCACACAGGAATCAGCTCCCACATCAGATCCGGATTGTGATTGGAGCTTTTCAGGAACATGTGGCGGTCCGGCGGGATGGAGAGACGGCGAATATAAACACACCATCTGAACACGCAGCCGTAATTAAAGCCATCGACGCTCCAGACGCTCGGGCCAAAAGATGCAGAACTCTCTCTAACTGAACTCAAGCTGGAGGATTGATACATCATCTTATGTCTGTTTGTGTATGTTTAATATATATATAATATAAGTCTATCCTTTGGCTTCATTTGTTCTCTCTCTCTCTCTTTATCTCTCTCTGTCTCTATCTATCTTTATTTCCCTCTCGATCCCTCTTCTCTCTCTCTCTTTCTGTCTGTCTGTCTCTCTCTCTCTCTCCCTCTTCTCTCTTTATCTCTCTCTTTCGGTCTGTCTGTCTTTCTCTCTATATTTCTCCCACACTCTCTCTCTCTCTCTCTCTGAACTTCACCCTAGGATTGTTAAATTATCCATTATGTCTATTTGTATATATGTAATAAGTCTGTCTGTTGTTTGGGTTAATTCGTTCTCTCTCTTTCTCCATTTCTCTCTCTTTCTCTTTCTCTCTCTCTCTCGCTGGCTTTCTCTTTGTACTAAATTATTTTAGTATAATTTCTTATACTTTATATATAATACGTTTGTCAGTTTTCGGTTCGTTTGTTCTATTTCTCTGAACGGGAAGTGTGTGTGTGTGTATATGTGTGTGTGCGCTCGCGTGTTTGAGTGTGTGTGTGTGTGTGCGCGCACGCATGTGTGTGTGTGCGTGTGTGTGTGGCTCAGAAGAATCTCTTGGGTCACCTCAGCCTGTTCAGAAAGGTCAAGTGTCTGAATCTTCATCTCTCTCGAGGTTTGGAAAGCAGCTTAATATGTGCGTTTCTCTAGCTAGTCAATCTGCAGACGTGTGTGTGTGTGTGTGTGTGCACAGATAAAGCAGCGTGTTTGACACACACACACACTTCCTGACCAGACAAACAGCTGAGCTGAGCTCTTCTCTGAAGCTCCGGCTGATGCTTATCACTCCGTCTTTTAAGTTTTGCTGCCAGAATTTTTGTGGTCATTATTTTTTCTAGAAGGTTCAAGTTCAAGTTTATTTATATGCCGCTTTTCCTAGTCCCAGACCAATGCAAAGTCGCTAGAAAGGTCATCATTTATCCTCAGAGCGGCTCTGACATGATTTACTCGATCGCCCTCTCGCTGACAGATTACCCGCTTTTAAAGAAAAATGAAAAAGTTGTCATTAGTGAATAATGTTTCGATGGATAATAGCACTAAATATTTAACAGCCTTAAGTGTTTTAACATGTTTTAATGTAAAATGCTGTAGTGCCAAATACATTGACTATTTTTCAACAAGTAAGGAATATATATTTAGCATATGTATGTAGGGAATATATGTATATATTTAGTTTTTGTATGTAGGAAATATATATTTTGTATTTGTGTGTAGGGAATATACAGTATATTTAGTATATGTATGTAGGGAATATATATTTCCTACTTGGTATATATGTTAGATGTGTAAACATGATCATGTATTAGTAGTTTGCTATAATAAATGTGAAATATAGAAAGTGTGTGTTTGTCCGTACACAGTCATGTGTATTCAATCAGTAATACTCAATTGTCACGCTGTAGCCAACACATAATCCATCTTTGCCTTCTTGGCTGAGAATTCATTTGAAGTGACAGAGATGGATTCCAAAAAACACTGCGGCTTCCTGAAAAACTCTCTCTCTCTCTCTCTCTCTCTCTCTCTCTCTCTCTCTCTCTCTCTCTCTCTCTCTCTCTCTCTCT
>MU204278.1:835395-858263 GCA_017309775.1 Paedocypris sp. Pulau Singkep
TTCAAAAAGCATAATGAGTGTGTGTGTGTGTGTGTGTGTGTGTGTGTGTGTGTGTGTGTGTGTGTGTGTGTGCAGTATCAGGTGTGGACTAACAGGGATTACCACCACTGAGCCGTCGAGGGAGTCTGATCGCTATTAGCATCTGCATTCACTGCTTCTCTTTTCTTCTTCTCTTTCTCTCTCTCTCTCTCTCTCTCTCTCTCCATTCTCTTTCTCTCTCTCTCTCTCTCTCTCTCTTTTCACCCTCTCTCTCTCTATTTGTCTCCCTTTGTCTGTCTGGTTCTCTCTCTCTCTCTCTCACACACACACACACACACACACACACACACACACACACACTTCTCGCTCACATCAGGTCGTATCTCAGGCACCGTGTTTGTTTGCACAGCGGCCACTTCTGTGTTTCACTGTTTGTTTAATGTTGACGGGGTTTCTTATCTCCATCTTCCTTATCGCGGGACTTTTGAAACAAACATGACATGGTTTTTGCTGTGACTTCATGCGGCTGGAGTGTGTCTGTCAGTCTCTCCATCACTGGTCAGGAGCTCAGTGACCTTTCACCTCAAACACTTAATGATGTAACATTCTAAATTGTATAGTAAATAAATAATTGTTTCTTTTATTTGAAGCTTTTTTTCCCTCATCAAACACACACACACACACACACACACACACACACACACACACACACACTAGTAAATATCCTTCAGTCATTTACATTCTGCCACTTGGTCCTTTACAGTCTTGTGAATTTAAGCACCCGTTTTTTTCCAATTTTAGCGATTCACATAAAATTTTTTAGAAATATTTACATAAAAAAGCGACCATTTCTTTGAATAAAGGTTCTGTAGGCAGACGTGCATCTGCGTTTTTATTAGCTCATTAACGGAAATAAAGAAACATTAGAAACGTCATGACACTTAAAAGGGAAAAATAACACTAGAAGAAATAAGATTAAACGAAAAACAATCATTAATATTTGAACAGATGCTTTAGATCGCCGTGCTAAAGGCTAACGTGCTAGCGCTTGAAAACGAGAAGCATGATGGGAGGTGTAGTTTCGACCGCTAGAATAGATTGTTTTATTATTTTTAAGTAAAACAACAATGATGTGATTCGAGTCACAAGTTAGGTTTGTTACATAATGAAAAAATTGTATTTTAAAAAAAAATAAATAACGTGATTTAGCTCAAACAATATATATTTGTGCCTGAAAAATCAGTGGGGTGCTTATCGTTGCGTAATCGCGGCATATTAAAATAATGCTTTATTCTAATGTAATAATATTTTAAATCTCTATTTAAAATACTTTTCGAGGTAACAGCTTACATTTGAAGTCTTGAGTTATCTCTATGGACTACCATTGATTTTTATTTCTGGAGGTTTATCGTTTTTTCCCCGACAGATGAATGTTTGGGTTCGAATGCTTCCTGAGTTCCGACTCTGTCAGAACAGCTGCTTCAGCCATTCCAAACGCAGCGTTCTCCTCGTCAAGAGCCAGCGATAATAATCGGAAGGAAGTGATGATGAAGGCAGGGGGAAAAAAATCAAATAAAAAAACACCAAAAATGCTTGTTTGTGAGCTTCACTCATTCAATCATGTGCAATTTGCCGGGATAATTGAGGTGGGGCGCAAAGGAAAGAGTTAAGCAATTAAGAGTTCACGGGTCGCAGCTGCGTTCTGACACGCCGCCATTAGTTTCCCGACCATCTAAATGCGCTTTTCTTTCTTTCCTCTCGGGTTTTTCTCAGGCCAGAAGAACATTTCAGATCCCAGCATCTGGAGCAGGGGTGTAAGGTACTTGAGTAAATGTAGTTTGTTACTTTACTTAAGTATGTTTTTGGTTACTTCGCACTTGCACCAAGTAAAAAAAATATAAGCAACTTTTACTCTCTACTCCACTACATTTGAGATTGAGTAGCAGTACTTTTCACTCCACTACATTTGAACGGACACTTATCGTTACTCGTTATATTGTGATTGTGCGCGACAAGTCGGAATTGATTTATGCCGCGGTTAATTTCTTGGGCGGACGAGGTGAATATCGCCATCTTTAGGCTGCTGAAGGTAATGGAGGCTATTTGTGAATTACAAACCACAAGAACACGAATTAGGGGCGTAAAAATGTGTTTTACAAACGTTATTATATAATATATAACTTTATAATATTTAATTTACTAATCAGACAAATCATTTTATTTTATATCTAGTTGCAAATTTAAGTGATTGAGACTGACTTTTTGTTCTTTTTATCTACTTTGTTCTACCAGTTTTCAAACATTGAGGTTAAATTCTGTTTCTGTCTTGGAAAACAATAGTTTTTTTTTTTTTGGGCCTATATTGAGCATTAATAAAAATACTTCTTAATACTTAAGTTCTTTTAAAATTGGATACTTTGCTACGTTGACTCGTCTTTTTGAAATTGGTGACTTGTATTGGAGTAATTTTTTTACTCAAGTACGGCTGTCTGGTACTCTCTACACCCCTGATCTGGAGCGACAGCGTTCTCCCAGTGAGACGGAGTGAAGGCATCAGGCTCAGTTCCTCGACCTTCATCTCCTCCCTCGCTGTGTCGATGTTCTCACGTGTGTCTGGTTCTTCTCCAGGAGCCAATGAAACGTCTGCCAGCTATGACAAAGCGCTGAGATGTGTCGGCATGATGGAATGCTGGGTAAATATAGCTGTGGCGTTCACACCAGTCCCTTTCTGCACCATTGTTTGCGCTGACTGAAGGAAAACAAGACGCAAACAGATGCAGAAGAATATGGTTTGATCAGCAGATCAGCAGACGTCGGTTTTGCGTTCGTTTTCTCTTTAGGTGCGTTGACCATTTGCTTTCTGGTCTTTTCCTGTCTCTCTCTCTCCTCTAGATGTTGATGACCAGTGAACCATAATGGTAGGCGCATTGATAATCAATCATATATCGATCAAATATAATTTAATATTGATACAACGATATTGGGGTTGTATCAAAACTGATTGATCCAAAAGTCAAAATATCGATATGACGGGGGTTCTTTTCCAAAACAGTGATAACATTAATTCTACATGAAATGTAATATTTACAGTGCTTTCTTGTACGCAGCACGTCACGCACATTGGACACGCCTTCCTGCTCTGCTGTGATTGGTTGCCCTTCCATCACGTGACTCAGTAGCGTCAGCAGCACCAACCAGCGGCAGAGCGCGAGTGCCTTGAAGTATTCCCTGCAGTTAAATGTATAGCAATAATTTATTTTTTTCTTATTTGAAAATGCCCTGTTTTTTGTTAACCTCACACATGACTAACAGGCACTAAGAGTGAATCATATCACAAATCACAGATGAAATCAGATCGGGAAAAATGGAGTCATACATTGTGACGTTCCCACATGCTAGAAAGTTGATGTGATTTATATTGTGTGTAGTATCGATTTCGATATCGGCGATATTGGCCTGTATTTACTCGATATCGGATTGATATATAATAATGCGGTATCACTCACCACTAGTGAACTACAGAATCTATTTGCTTAGTTCAGAGTATTGGGCTCTATTGCTTCAACAGATAAGATTCGCAGTGAACTGGCCGTACACCAGTTTGACTTTCGACTAGTCAGACGGAACCGATCCCTATCGGTCCATTCACTGAACTTCTTTAGTGTCTGCTGACTCAGTCGTCCTCTCTTTGATTTTTGCTACAGCACAATGTAGAAAATGTAGACAAAGTGTAGACAATGTAGAACCAAAATCGTTTTTTTGTGGTTGAGGGGTACGAGACTTAGACTTGTGTTAAAGAGGTTGTAGGTTCGAATCTCCCTACAGTTCCGGGTTTGTGCGTTCACTTCACTGTGTGTGTGTGTGTGTGTGCGCACTTCTCTTGCATAGGTTGAAAGCAGAGCACAATTTCAATATAGTTCTCCGCATTGACAATCTCACTCACTTTATTTCTTAAGCAAAAGCAACTCGACAGTCCCATCACTCACATTCCGTCCCGTTTCTTTCCACCAGCTTCCTGTTTTGCCTCCGTTTGTCGTTTTTTCCCTCGCTTGCAATCTCGATCTCAGCTGGGACAGAAGAAAGGAAAACAATATTAACCTTGTCGGGCTAAAGTCATCTTTTCCTCTCTCACTACTCGTAACTCATATAGACATAACCTGGCCAGCCCAGAGGGTGAGAAGTGATACCCGCCTCTCTCCAGTCCAGAACCAGAACCAGAACCAGAGCCGGGCCAGTCTGACAAGTCTGCTAAGTGGGGCGTTATTCTTCCAGAGAGAGAATTCTATACCCGCCTTGGCAAAAAGGTTCCAGCGTACATGTACAGTACACGTCAACAAAGAGCTGCCTGTGTCAGGAGTGAACGCACACACACTCACCAGAAAAGAGAAGATGAAAAACGTCAGCGAAGAGGAGCAACAATGGCCAGATGGAGTCCGTCCCTGGTGCCGCCCAGTGACCAGTTAACTCCAGTGGCATGTGGTCAGCAGAGCAGCACGGGGCTGAAACGGGAGACTGGTTTAGGGTGCGACGGCTGAGTTGAGCTCTTATCGGCACTTCTCTCTCAATTACACCGCTGACGCTACTCTCTCGCTCTCTTTATTTCAATCTCGCCATTATTCCGCTTATCTGTGTTGCTTTCTTACCTGGTGCCTTTGCAAAAGGGCAAATTACGTGAAAGCCGAGACCGTATTTGAACCGAGCCCAAGCTGCCGGCACAATGAAGGGGGTCTGTGAGTTCTAGAGACCCTCGCTCGATGGCTTTTAAACTTTATACACTTTATCGCTGCTGCACCTTACCTATAATATACTATAGTAAACCTTACTTTTCTCATATGCACCGAAATTGCACTATTTTGTACAACTGTTCTGCACACAGTTTTTTTGTTTTTTTTGCACTGCTACTTATTGTTACTTGTTGTTACTGTCTGTAATTTGTTTAACCCTCATGTTTTATTTGTTTCAGAGGAACATTGATATTGTTTTAATTTGACCTGGGGGACTTTTATTATGTATATGAGTCTCAGACCCCAAAAGAAACAACTAGTATTTGATCTTTCTGACTCTTTTTCCATTTTGTCTGAAGGATCAAACATGTAGCGTCGTTACAAATATGACCATTATTGACCAAAATATGACCAAAACTGAAACATTTTTTGTTTATATGTAGATTACACTAACTAATACAAGCAGGAGATGTTTCAAAGTGTAAAAATACTTTTAAGTGTTTTGTTTTTAATTTTAAACTTTTAACAGGTATCAATTTGACCTGAACAGTATCTTTGTAACATAAACAAGACAAGCAGGCGAAGTTTCAAAGTGAAAAAATACTTTTAAGTACTTTAAAATATTTTTAAACTTTGAAAGCGGGTCAATTTGACCGGTACATCACATGAGGGTTAAGTTAAGAGATGGAGACAGACGGAAACGTTCACTGTGATTATTCACACCTACAGCTGACAGGTACGTGTGCGTCTCTCCAGACAGATGCTTCGGCACAACGGAAATAGAACTTCAGGCATTATAAAGTAGGAATCTTAACACCTTCTCAAGCTTTCGGGAAGATTTCACCTGCTCATGAGCTTTTCAGCTGCTCTCAGGTGCTGAAAGAACGAATGCTTCCCAACAGAGGTGAGAAAATACCATCGTCTGAAGAAAAGACGTCGTCCAACACCTCGACTCTTTCGGTGAGTGCACACGGTCTTTCATTTTTAATTGTTTTTACATAATAGTAATGCAGTTCCACCCCACACGGCAGAGTTTTCGAAACTCAAGTTTTTACTTTTATTGTGTTCTTTTATTGCTGGCGTGGGTTTCCTCCGGTTCTCCGGTTTTCCTTTCACTGTCAGAAAATATGCAGGAGAATTGAAGTATGGAAAATTATCCATATGTGAATGAGTGTGTGTGTGTGTGTGTGTGTGTGTGTGTGTGCAACGTACACATAATCCCCAAATAAGGTGTGTAATACTGCGTAATACCACCACCCTCCCGTAATAATTACACGGACAAGGAACAGAAAACTCTATTGCAATATTAACAGTCTAATTAGTTGCATCATTTGTTAGTTCATTCAAATTGTATCAACTAAAATTAATTCATCTGCACGGCTCATAAAACACATCTGAAGTGCCGTACGACTTTAATTCCACACACACCGACGATCAGACGTTTTCACAAATTGTTTATGATGACATTCTCCTTATAAAAAAGAAGATTCATGTACCCATCCAGGTAAAGGTGCTGTTTTCTTTAGGTTTAAAATAATAATAATTAAAAAAAAAACAATAATGGTGACGATGGTGATGATGATGATAATAATGATGATGATGATGATGATGATGATAATAATAATGATAATAACAGCAATAATAATAATAATGATGATAATAACAACAACAATGGTGATGATAATAACAATTATTATATATTATATAACAATATATTATATATATAATGATAATTAATATTAATAATAATGATAATAACAAGACCAACAATAATACAATTAATGATGATGATGATGACGATGATAATAATAATAATGATGATGATGATGATGATGATGATGATAATAATATGAACAACAACAACAACAATAATTATAAGTATTATTATAATAACAACAACAATAATAAAAATGTAAAAAAAATTAAGAAACCGTTGACATTTGATTTTAAGATATGTATATATTTATCTCACATCACATTATGCACTGAAGCCGCTGTGGGAGAGATGGAGCGGGTTAAGCTCCTCGGGACGCGCACGTGTATTGTTTACCGTGCAAATGCGTAATTACCAGGTTGAATTAATTAATTACACTCCTTTCTAAAGAAAACAATAGCGGCTCCCGGGAGGGATGAGGGGAATGTGCGCTGGAGGAGTGAAGAGGTCGAGCCTCTCTCCATCCCTCTATAAATAAACCTGCGGAGCGGAGGGTTAACGTCACAGTAAGTGGAAAGGGCAGAAGCGCTTTTTCTCCAGTCAAAGTTTCTATTTGGCCAGTGTGTTTGCGGCCCGGCTATGAATCATTAGAGGGACGCTCGCACACGCTCTGATTCCACTGTAAATGTTTGCGTGCTCAGACATTGCGTTTAATCAGCACCAAGTGCGTAATGTTTTGGGATGATAAAACACTTCCTCTTACAGTGAAGCCTCGTTTATCTCAGTAGAGCGGCTCCAAACGCGGCCACGATTGATGAAAATCCACCAACAAGGGACTTTTGTAAAGGTGCAAAGAGTAGCAGACAACTATACTTGAGTAAAAGTACAGAAACGTGCTGTATGAGTTACTCCAATCCAAGTAAAAAGTCATCACTATGAAAACGGTTTGAGTCAAAGTAGCAAAGTGTAGAATTTTAAAAGAACTTAAGTATTTTACTCATACTAAATTTAGGTTATAAAAACACAAAGTAATGTGAAAAAACTCCATTCATGAGGCTTTATTTTCTAATACAGAAACAAAATTTAGCACTTCCATGTTTCAAAAATGGTAAAACTAATAAAATGAATAACAAAAAGCCAGTCTCACTAAAACTCAAATGTGCAAATTCAAACTTAAATTCGAGTTCATGTGGTTTCTTATTCACAATTAGCTTCCGGTCTTAGCATCAGCAGTCTACAAATGGCAAAATCGCCTCGTTCGCCCAAGTAATTAATCGATTTTAGTTTGTCGCGCACAATCAAGATGTAACAAGTAACAGTAAGTGTCTCAAATGCAGTGGAGTGGAAAGTAGTTACTCAGTTACTACAGTTAGAAGTGCAGTGGAGTAGAGAGTAAAAGTTGCTTATATTTTTTATAGTCAGTACAAGTACAAAGTAGCCCAAAACATACTTGAGTAAAGTAACAAAGTACATTTACACCTTTATTTAACATGTATGCAGACATTTAAAACACTCACTTTACTCAACTCAACTCAACTTTTTTTTATCAAGCACCTTAATTTCAACATCAAAGTTGGCCGAAGTGCTGTGCACACAACAGTCAAACGTATAACAACCATAATATATACATTTTATTTTCGCTTTGGATTTTGCGTTCGTTTTTTTTTCGTTTGGATTTCTGACCCAAGATTCCTGCAGGGGCGGCCCTTACTCTGATTGGCTGGTGAGAATGTGATTGACAGCTGCATTGGCGAGAATGTGATTGACTGGAAGAGGGGGAGGAGTTTAGTGAGCACTTAAACACATTTATATTCGTTTGAGTATTTATGCCTTGTAATGATGAGTTTGTCTGGACCGACACGACACCGTCACATCACTGCACCAGAAAGACAACCACTATTATTCTTTTTTTTTTAAAAGTTTTTAAAACAAACTGAACATTTTTTCATGATTTTCAATATCAATAATAATCCCCTCTACCACTGGTTCTGCAACTAAGTGTCCTTGGGCAAGACACTGAACCCCACATTCCCCCCGGGCGCCACGGCTTAGGCTGCCCACTGCTCCGGGTTTGTGTGTGTTCACTTCACTGTGTGTATGTGCACTTTCACGGATGGGTTAAATGCAGAGCACCAATTCAGTATGGACCCTAGTGGCCATATTGCCGTCACCTCACTTCCTTCCTTAATAATATTTTTTTTTTTGTAAATCGTCTATCGGAAGCACTGCACACACTGTATTTTGATGTGAAGAAACAACAGTGTGTACTATTATTCTAAAGTATCTGTCACCACTATAATTTAGCAATATTGTGCAAAAATAACACTTAAGTCACAGTTTGTGTACTAATACTAAAAAAAAGCAGTTAATGTCAAGGTGCACATACGCTGAACTCCTCCCACACTTCCTGCTCAAGCAGCTGTCAATCACATTCTCAACAGCCAATCAGAGTAAGGGCCGCTCCCATGTCAAACTTGGGCCAGAAATCCAAACGAAAAATAAAAACGAACGAAAAATCAGAAGATTATCAGAATTATGCACAAAAATTACAAGCAAAAAAAAAAAAGCCTAACGTAAATGTAAAGCATTTTTGTTCGTTTCTTAGAAAGTTACGTTTGATCTTTCTGCCACTGATCTGATTCCACAAAGCTGGAGCTCAAGCCGCTGTGCCACCGCGCCACCTCGTGCTGGCATCAGCTGAACTAGCCATGCCATTCTAAATAAACCCCGGCGCTGGTTTCAGCTCTTACAGAAAGTGTTTGCAGACGCGTTTCTTTGGCTTCTGAATGTCTGCGATTAGACACTAATGGTCTGCTTGAATCGCTCTATAAAGGAGAGAGACTAGTGCACACGCTCTCCGTACATTTAGTTTTAATCTGGAAGTAAATGGCTTTGCATTTATACCCTCCGCTGATGTATAATTATAATTCAGATGAAAGGAGAACTACTGTGATTGCAGTGCGTTTGACTAAAAAGCTTCTATTACAACATTCAGTCACAGAAACGCCTCAGTCGAGAACAAACCATTATATAAACCCTGTATCAGTGTGTGTGTGTGTGTGTCCCTTATCTGGCCAGTCCCTTCTTTAAAGAGAATAATTCATTCAAATAGAAATGATGATTCAAATAAAATAGAATGAACTTCTTATTTTTAACCCTCCTGTTGTGTTCGTTTCAGAGGAACATTAATAATGTTTGCGTGTCAATTTCACCCGGGGGACTTTTATTATGCATATAAGTGTCCGAAACCAAAAAGTCGTTCCCCAAAACAGTGTGTGTGTGTGTGTGTGTGTGTGTGTGTGTGTGTGTGAGTCAGATGTGAATTATGTCTCATTGTTGCAAAGAAACGAATATTATTTGATTTTTCTGACTCTTTTTAGTTTCTATTTTGTCTTTCAACTTGACCTGTAACAAAAACATGTAGCGGTTGTTACAAATATGTGAATTCAACCATTTTTTGTTTATATGTAGATTACACTCACTAAGACAAGCAGGATACGTTTCAAAGTGTGAAAATAATTTTGAGTATTTTATTTTTAATTTTTACAATTTTAACACCGGTCAATTTTGACCCAAACAGTATCTTTGTAATGTAAACATGTAGCGTGGTGTTACACATATGGGAACTGAATCATTGTATTTTTTACATGATAATTACACCAAATAAGCCAAGCAGGAGAAGTTTCAAAGTGAAAAAAATACTTTTAAGTATTTTACAAAAATTTTTATAAACTTTAAAAACGGGTCAATTTGTCTCGAAATTAAGAGAAGTGTTAACAGAAAATATGCATCTGCTTGTTCGTTGGTATTGGATTGGTCTTTTTTGTCAAAGTATTTTTAATTAATTTATTAACAGTTTACACACTTGTCATGTGTGTGTGTGTGTGTGTCCCACTCAGACAGCTGATGGATGGAGAAACATTTTAAAACATTGTCAATTAATCCAAATATTGGCAGCGATTTATAACCATCTTGTTATTTGAAATCTTGCAAAAATAATCCTGAAGTTCATGAAACACTACGGATCTTGGTGAACTAACATACAGATGAACACACAGATCCTCTTTTATATTTGGCACACGGTCTGTTGGCTGGATCCTGATTCCTCGTCATGCTGATGAAGAGTGATGTTAGTTAGTGGCGTGTCGCTGGTCATCGCAGGAGATACGAGCGTGAAAAGCGTGTGGACACGTGTGTTTGCTGACACGGTTCATCTAATGAATCCGAGCGTGAGACTCTGCGGTGGATATTCTAACCCAGGGGTGGGCAACCTACGGCCCGTGGGCCACATGCGGACCGTTACATGTTTTAATCCGGCCCGCCGAACTTGTAAAAATTAAATGAAAGTCACAATTTTTTTTCATATAAATCCGTTTAATCTGTTATGAAGAGTTATTTTATTTTTTCGTGTAACACATTTTAAAAAGCGGAACCACAAACACAAAATGTACGTGAAAGAATTGTATTTCTTGAATTGTCAGTCTGTGGAATCAGATGCCAAAAATGCCATACGTATATTTCTAAGAAACAAACAAGAGTCTTCACCTTTTCGTTTGAAACTTTTTCTCCGCTTCAGATTTTTTTTCGTCCATTTCTTTTTTTTTATTTGGACTTCTGGCACTAGCTTCACGTGGGCGCGGCCCTTACTCTGATTGGCTGGTGAGAATGTGATTGACAGCTGCTTGACCAGGAAGCCCGGTCCCGCCCCTTTGTCAAATGTTAGAACCCAATGTGGCCCGCCAATCAAAAAGTTTGCACACCCCTGTTCTAACCGCTCATGTGACTCTCACAAGCTTCCAGAAGAGTTTTCATAGTTCTTGATGTTTTTTGTCGATTTGTTTATTATGCACGGTTTTCTTCTACAGTAAGTGAGTGCGCTAAGTGCTAGTTCACACCGCGCGGTGGCTAATGCAGGACGACTTGGACTAGGAATAAATAAGTAAACAAGCGAGGAGAGCCACGATGAACACGTTCTCTATTTGAAAAAGGTGTGAGAGTCCTGAAAGCGACGTGACGGTGAGAGAGCTGGGAACTTTCCAGAACTGCTTTAAACGGCTTAGTGAACGAAACTTTCTTCAGAAGAAAAGAAACGCGAGTACGGATTAGAGTTTTGCTAGGAATACACATGGTTTAAATAGATTTGTGGCAATTTATGTATTAAGAGTTGTACGCTGAAGCAAAGGATGTTGTCTTTTGTGTACTGTATATTGTTTTAGAGCGTGGCCACCTTTACATTAAAAATGAACAAACGACTCAACATGAGTCGTTCACTTTACTGTTCGAGAATTAAAGAATCAGAATCAGTTAAAAAAAAAACTATTATGGGTAGTTTTTGAATTGAATGTTTGGTTGCGTCGGGACATTAGCCTCTTTCACACAGTATTGCCGGAAAAATGCAGGAAAATTACCAGAACAACTTTAACGGTAAAGACTGTTCACACAAGCGCTGCAATTCCCACATTGTACCGGAAAAGAACTATTCACACAGTGTTTTCACAATCCTGGTATCTACGGTGACATCATCAACCGACGACACCTTTTGAACGGCTGGATCGGCGTAAGCAAAAAAGAGCATGTGACCCACGATAGAATGTTCTGATTGGCTCAGAGCAGTGGGTGGAGTCAGCGCGTACTAAACTTCTGCGTCCTTATTCCGGCAATCTTCGTTCCGCTTTCACACAGGACACAATGCCGGCAATATACCGGGAACGTTACCGGTACCCTTGCTGGAATATTCCCGGAATGAATTTCCCGGCATTTGGTAAATTGGAAATGTTGGTAATTTGGCAAACCGGTAATTTGCCGGGAATGTGTGTGTGTGTGTGAAAGGGGCTAGTGACTCGCAGACTTTCAGAAGATGTTGTTTTCAGTACAGGCACTTGGTCTTGAAAGCAAAAATTGGTCTTGTAAGAAAAATAAAAGGAAGCAAGAACGTAGTGAAACTAGTAGCTTGGTGTAATTATTCTAAAGACGAGCCCGAAGGAAGTGCAGTAGATCCTGTCATCCTCCGTGTGCGAGTGACTCCATCAGTGCTTCAGCTCCTGAGATGAACTATTGGCTGGAGTCCACGGCTCTTCACACACACTTCAGAGAGCGATGCCCCGCGCTCGCCTCTCTGTTGCCCGGGAAACAACCTTCTCAGTGCCACAGGCGAGGGTGGGCCGCCATTGTGGGGCTCTTGAGTCCAGCACTTCAGCACACGGGACTCTAATTCCCCCTCGCCCGCTTTTTGTGCGATCACCCTACCTCTGCTGTTCATTATCTCCTGCCTTTGTGTTTGCCGGCACTCAGACATGCGTGTGTGCTCCACATCTACAAAAACATCTTCCCAATCAGATTGTTTTAATAATCCTGATGCCGGAGCCCAGATTCACTCCAGACTCTTCTACTGCTGGAAACATCTCATCTCGGGCCTGATTTCACCGCATATTAGGCTTTACCGTGTGCACTCTCCTTTTATTGGCTGGCCCGCTGTTTTAGGACGCTCTGGAGCTTTGGTGGTTTAGCGAGTCTCTGCGTGGTTCGCTTGTGAACCGTAAGTCCTCGTGTTTACAGGATTCATCCGTGTTAGAATGACATCAGATTACACATCAGTGTTTAATCACCGAGCACGTAACCGGGAAGCGGCGAGAGACTGAAACGATCCGTAAATACGACAGTTCTTATCACAACAATTTCAAGAACTTATTGAGTAGAATTACACGTGGTTGAATGAGTACGATGAATAGATTTGATTCTGCATCTCCCATCACTAATCCACAACTAGTCTACAATGTAAACACACACATTAATTGTACATTTTAACATTCAACGAGCCTGTTCTCTATGGAAAAAGCAGCACTGGCAGCCGCAAACACTTTAAAATGATATATCTTGATACATCTGAAATGATATTTCTTTGTAGACTCTTTTACATATAGGCTTGTATAAAATATATGTATATATATAATACGCTTGTAAAATAGCGTGTTGCTCATGAAATCCATGCAGTATTCATGCTTCAGAAAATGACATTTTATTTATTGAATGGACACATTACGGCTTCACAAGTCTGATTATTTCCCGAGCCGCCACAAAACGTGCATAAGTAGTGGAATTTGAAGACTTTTATTCACTTCTTTAATTGATTTTTCATCAGATCAGCTTCCCTCGTTAGTTCCGAAGCTTTTTTCCCGCTCTTCTCCCTCTGGATATTTTTCAGCATTTTCAGTGTTTATTTCAGTGAAAAGCGCCTTACAAATGTTCAGAACTTGAACTTGAACTTATATTTGAAATGTCTTCCTACATTTGATCTTTTATTGGTTGGCCAGTTTTCACACCACAAATGGCGCACACTAACCTGCTCTCATCAGAGGTCGTCACACCAGAAATGGTCAGAATAAGACAGAGTTGAGAAACCAGATTTTAATCAGGCCGCCACCAGGAGGAGCCACGCAGCGGGACTGTCACTGAGGTAAATGCCAACGATTCTGCCCATTCATCATTAAATGTTCTCATTTCTGCTGATGATTGTTTTTTATATTTCTCTATACTTAACTACCTGGGGTCGAAAGTCTTTTGTCTGCTGTTGGAAAGTGTGACACATATTTTGTGCAAAGAAAAATAATACAATAACACATACCGTATATATTTCGACATACATACATTTCGTACATATTGTATATATCTCAACATTCTCAAAATCTCAAAAATATTAAAACTCAAAAATCTTGCAATTTACAACTACAATTAAACAAACGAACAAACAAAAAACAAAACAAATAAAATCCTGTAACGTGTTGTGTAATGTTATGAGATTAATTTTATTCATCAATCAGTTAAATGCAGTTTACTTTTATCCAGTCGCTTTATCCAGGGCCAAATGACAGTAAAGTCATTAATAAAATAATAAATATGTATTATATAATAAATGAATAGGGAAGGTGCTTGTGATCAAGAGGCTGGGCTTCACTGTTCGTGTGTGTGTGTGTGTGTGTGTGTGTGTGTGTGTGTGTGCGCACTCTACGAATGCACATTTTGAAAAATGCATCATCGCGCATTTTTTAGACAAATAACTTGCACTTTAATCTGAGAAATTTAAAATGTCTTTTTTTTTCAAGCCATACAGAGCCGCACCACAAGGTGGAAAGAGCCGCAGGTCCCAGACCAGTGATCCAGACTCATCAAAAATGTATTTACTTTAATATTATTTAAAGCGATTTTTTTGGAAAGTTCAGCCAAAAAAAGAGACAAAAACTTGATAATTTGCCACAGCGTGTTTCAAAACTAAATGCTAACTGCCCAGATAATTTAAAACAACTAGACCAACATTACATATTCAAGCACCCAACACCAGAGGAACTGTGGGTGATGACCTTTGTGATGTCATTTCCAAGATGGCCGCTGGTATGCCACACTCCATTAGCTCATGCTGGAGTGTTAAACGGGTTTGGACATTAGAGCGGGTGAGTGGATGAAAGCTGGTTTACACTCTAAATGTTTTATAGTGTTCAAGTGTCAGTGTGGTTAATTATGTTAATTGCTGTTTAATTAGTTTGCAGAGTGTGTGTGTGTGTGTGTGGTCACGGTGTCCATGTGCTAATGCTCGGCGACGCTTTCTTTATTTTTAGACTGTAACGGGCGTGTCAATGGTTTTTTTAATCGGATGCATTAGAACAGTTGACAACACAACGGTTTGATATGTACAATAGTGTATCTGTAAGAAACATGTCAGAGGAATCACTCTCTCTCTCTCTCTCTCTCTTTCTATTTCTCTTCCTCTCACTTCACCTCTCGCTCTTTCTGTCTTTCTTGCTCTCTCTCTCTTCCCCTCTCTTTCTCTTTTTCTTCCTCTCTCTCTCTTTTCTTTTTCTTATTCTCTTCCCCTCTCACTCTCTGTCTTTCTCTCTCTCTCTCTCTCTCTCGCTCTCTATTCTCCCTCTCACTCTCTCTCTTTCTATTTCTCTTTCCTTCTCTCCCTCTATCTTTCTATTTCTCTTTCTCTCTCGCTCCGCTCTCTTCACCTCTCTTTCTCTCTCTCATTTTCTTTGTCTCTCTTCCCCTCTCTTTCTCTTTTTCTTCCTCTCTCTCTCTTTTCTTTTTCTTATTCTCTTCCCCTCTCACTCTCTGTCTTTCTCTCTCTCTCTCGCTCTCTATTCTCCCTCTCACTCTCTCTCTTTCTATTTCTCTTTCCTTCTCTCCCTCTATCTTTCTATTTCTCTTTCTCTCTCGCTCCGCTCTCTTCACCTCTCTTTCTCTCTCTCATTTTCTTTGTCTCTCTTCCCCTCTCACTCCAGTGGTCCCCTACCACTGGAGTTGTGGTCCAGTGGTAGGGGACATGGACTCGTGTCCGAAAGGTTGCAGGTTCGAATCCCCCCTACTACGGGTTCTGTGGGCAAGACACTGAACCCCACATGCCCCCCGGGCGCCACGGCTTAGGCTGCCCACTGCTCCGGGTTTGTGTGTGTTCACTTCACTGTGTGTATGTGCACTTTCACGGATGGGTTAAATGCAGAGCACCAATTCAGTATGGTCCCTAGTGGCCATATTGCCGTCACCTCACTTTCCTTTCCTTTCCTTTCCTTTTCCTTTCCTTTTCACTCTCTCTCTCTCTCTCTCTCTCTCTCGTTTTCTTCCCTTCTCTCTTTCTCTTCACCTCTCTCTCTCTCTCTCTCTATTCTCCCTCTCACTCTCTCTCTCTTTCTCTCTTTCTGTCTCTCTCTCTCTCTCTCTCGTTTTCTTCCCTTCTCTCTTTCTCTTCACCTCTCTCGGTCTCTCTCTATTCTCCCTCTCACTCTCTCTCTCTCTCTCTCTTTCTATTTCTCTCTCTTTCTTTTTCTCCCTCTCTTTCTCTTCCCCTATCTCTTTCTTTCTCTTCCCCTATCTCTTTCTTTCTCTTCCCTTCTTTCTTTTTTTATTTTCCAATTCCTCTCTCTTTTTCTTCCTCTTTCACTCTCTCTCTTTCTCACCCCCCCCCTCTTTCTCTCTTTGTTCCTTCCTCTTAATCTCTCCATCTCTTTCCTTTATTATCTGTGGTATCTCATCGGAGGCTGGTGGCGAGTGTTGGGGATCTGAAGCAGGAGTTGCGTGTTCCTGGTGGTTCTGATGGAGGTTGAGGTCTTCAGAGCTCCAGCGCCGCGCACAGCAATTTCCTGTAGAGAAAGAGGTTGATTACGTGTGTCACCTGCGTTCAGAAAGTCTGTAATCAGTTAGGATGGATTTAATCATACGCTGTCAAGTCGTCTTAGGCACTTCTGAGCTCCAGCATTAGTTAAAGTGACAACGGAATATGTTAACACGTCTAAAGGTTAAAGCCGAGTGTGACTCTCTCTCTGGCTCTGGGATATTTTTCTCGCTTCAGGTCTTCGCGGTTTGATTAATTGGACTTTGGGGTTTGTTCACATCACCGCCAGAGATTTCGCTGCAGGTGAAGACGAAAGCTCCAAATCGAAATGTGTGGTTGTCTCGTTGCTCAGGGGGAAGAAGGAGAAAGGTGTCCGTTAATCCGATGTCTTAACCGCTCGGGGAATAATATATACAGGCAATATCTGGTGTTTGTGTGTGAGAGAGAAATTATTTTTACCTTGTATTGGGTCTGTGTTTTTTAACCCTCATGTTGTGTTCGTGTCAAATTGACCCATTTTCAAAGTTACTTTTTTTTTTTTTTTTTTTTTTAAATACTTAGGTAAATTTTCACTTCAAAAAAACTTCTCTTGCTTGTCTTATTTGGTGTCAATATCTATAAAAATATAACGATTCAGTTGACATATTTGTAACATCACGCTACATGTTTATGTTACAGAGATACTGTTCGGCTCTAATTGACCCGTGTCAAATTAAAAGAAAATACTTAAGTATTTTTCACTTTGAAACCTCCTGCTTGTCTTAGTTAGTGTAATCTACATATAAGCAAAAAAATGTTTTAGTTGACATATTTGTAACAATTGCTACGTGTTTTTGTTACAAAGATAATGTTCGGGTCAATATGACCCTTCAGACAAAATAGAAGCTAAAAAAAATCTGAAAAATCAAATACTGTTTGTTTCTTAGCAACAATGAGACGTAATATACACACATGCGGTTTTATTTATCAATGTTCCTCTAAAATGAACAAAACAGTAGGGTTAAATAGTGAGTGTGTGTGTGTGTGTGTTTCCTGCTCTGTGATTGGTCAGCCAGACTCGGTGTTGCAGGGACTAGCTCCAGCAGATTAAGCGGTTAAATGCATGAGCGTGAAAAAAAACGTTGAATTTTATTTTGAAATGGCGACATTGCATAATACATCAAAACATCTAAGCATCAGCAACATCTAACAGATTTGGTCATAACCGTTTCAGCCGAGGTGATAAAGTGCTGCTTTTTCCCGATGTTTTAGAAGTATGGATTGGATTGGAGACGCTGGCCAGCGTCTGAAGGAAACTTCTGAGCTTCATTTATCACAGGCCTGGACTGTAAAGATTATGAAGGAATGGAACCAAAAGGATTATATATGGCAGAGAAATGAATCAGCCTGACAGGGCGAACCTGCTTCAGCGTGACAGGGGAGAGGGTGAGAAAACAACAACGGGCCGAGTCGAGGAATGATAAAGAAAACGGAGAAGAATCTAATTGAATAAAGGTGGAATGTGTGGGAGCTGTCGGAGATTGTAACCTTGTTAGCTTCTTCCTGCTCGACCTCTGCTGACCTCTCTCTATCAACAAACACACAGAATATCAGCTGAGCTCGGGACCGCCCACTGAAGGTCACACTTGTTTGTTAAATGATACGCTTATTAGTGTGTATACAGTATATTATCATATTCACATATATCTATAAATATCCTGTACCATAATTATGCGAATATAAGCACGCGTTTTTTTTTCGAAAAAACAAAATAACACTGGAATTTATTGTACAACAAACAGAGACTACAAACCGTGACCGCTTAGCTTAGCTTAGCACAACCGGCTACAAACGAGTACGTTATGGCATTGCAAAACGAGTCGAAACAGTCGACAATGAAGAACATGAACAGAGAGTAAAAAATTCAAGGATTAGACACAATCAAAACGCTGGGTCGCTGCACAGGGGATAATAATCCTTCGCTATTGCGTCAAATAAACAGAAACAGCTTGAAACAGACCTGAGCTTGAAACTATTGCTCTGCAAGAGCAAAGGATCTTGGGAAATGAAGTCCTGACCACTAGAATTTTTTACGACTTTTTGTTATCTATTATTCAAGTAAAACAAATTCAAAATTATATGAATCACAAGTTAGGTTTGTTAAATAATGATAAAAATTATTATTTTTTTAATATTCTTTAATTTTCTTTTTAAGAAAATATTAATGTAATTGAACCTGAAAGGTTTGAATTGGACCTTTTTAAAAAGTTATTAACAAATTATTTTTCTTTCTTTAATTTAATTTCATTATGTTCATTTTCTCTTTAAAATACTATTTCTTTTTTAACAAACCTAATTTGATTAGATGGATAGATAGATACTATAGATAGATAGATAGATATGATAGAATAGAATACATAAATACATATTTACTTATTTACGACGTTCAGTTTATGTCTGATTGCTCCTCGCTTGAAATGTGGACAAATGAGCACTTATATTCACGTAAATACGGTATATATATATATTCATATCCGTATCATAGATCTCATCATTACACTCGTTGTTTGTAAAGTGAGCGTATGAAGGTGTTTCTGAATAGCGTAAAAGCTCCGTCTGTCTCCTTCAGCGTAGCTACAAGATCGACTTCTCTCTCCATCAGCATTACAAACAGACCAGAAGAAATCCCGAAGCCTCATTAGCGTCTGTCTGAAACACTCGCGTCCTTCAGCGTCTCACGCCGAGTTTGAAAGGAGTTTATGCGTCTTTCTCCACGGACATCTTCCCCCGCTGATGCTGTGAGGAGACTGAATGAGATGTTTGGCCAGACTTTAATGGAGTGAAGCATTAGCTTGCAAAGTTGTGGGTGTGTTTTCAGTTCCTGCTGGTGTTTTGTATGGAGGTTGTCAGTGACAGTGGTATAATTACGGGATGAATGCCGCTCCTCTGCCAGCTCATAAATAGAAAAATCAGCCAGTTGATTTTTCAAAGGGACGTTGCTCAGCTGACAGAATTGCTGACAGCGTGAAGGTTGCCCTGCTGAGAATCAATGGCGTGTGTGTGGAAATGTTTTTTTTTTGGCTTTTTTTTTTGTCCATTGATGCAAGTTTTAATGTCTTGATTTGGTCTCAGATTGAGTTAAAATAGCTTGTCCTACACAACTCGACTCACCAAAAAATGTAGCAGCCGAGCCAGACCGAGTCTTACAGTAAAAACTGAAATAGAATAAGATATCGACATTAGGGTTAGCCAAAAATCAAAATCTCGATTATTTTAGCACAATTATGATTATTGAACGACTATTTTATTTATTTGTTCATATTTTTTCGTAATAATTTACCTGGAGAAATGTGAATGATTATAAGTTCTGAATCTCGATTATTTTCCGATTCATCACCCAGTCCTAATCGCCATCACTCTGTCCAGGCGGCGTGGAGCAATCGACGCCTACGAGTGACCAATCACAGGACAGAGTGACTCGCTCCTGCAGAAGAGAAGAAGATCCGACAGTGATGATCAGGTCAGTGTGCCGCGCTCCATCCATCCGTCCCCTGGGAGCCAATCACGGATAGATAGATGGATAGATGGATAGATGTATGGATAGATGGATGGATGTATGGATAGATGGATGGATGGATGGATAGATAGATAGATAGATAGATAGATAGATAGATAGATAGATAGATAGATAGATAGATAGATAGATAGATAGATAGATAGATAGATAGATAGATAGCGTTACGGTGTGTTTGTGTTTATTTTAACAGATTTTTAATATCTGCGTTATCAACACAGTTGATTTTCTTGATTTCGTGCTGTACATAAGCAGACAAATCATTCATTCTTTTTTTCCTTCTTTCTTTCTTTCGTTTGTAACTCTACATTGTGACTTTTTCAATGCCAATTTCAACCATTGTTTTCGGAAACTAGCATCTGTTTCTGCTTTGCAACTCGTCCTCTGTTTCGTATATATCTATGAATTATTATTTTCTTCATTTCTTAATATAACTAACTAGTTGCATTTTAATTTGTTTGTAATGGATATTTTGCATACCGTATTTACACAAATACAAGCACCCGCTTTTTTCCAATTTTATCGTCTCAAAAACTTGCAGGGTTCTTATAATCGCCGATTTCAGATATTCACGTAAATATAAGCACTCATTTCTTTAAATAATAGTTCTGGAGTCTGAAGTTCATTTGAGTTTTTATTAGCTCAATAACAAAAATAAAGAAATATTAGAAACGTTGCGACACTTAACAGAGACAAAATACTGTAACGCCGGAAGAAGTAAGATTAAATGTAAAAACAATCATTAATATTTGAACAGACAGACCGTATTGTATCTGGTAGATCGCCGTGCTAAAGGCTAACGGGCTAGCGCTTGAAAACGAGTCCAGCAGTTGCAAAAGCTTCGGAGCAAACAGAAAACAGTAAAAAACGAACAACACGAGTCAAACACAATCTAATCGCTCTAAAAAACGTGAATGATTGATTTCATATTGAATATTTTTGTCTAACAGAAACGATCTCGTCAGCTTCACTCTCTGCTCTTTTAGTGCAAAGGCTCATGGGAACCAGTGAGCAGCAAAGCATGATGGGAGGTGTAGTTCCGACCGCAAGAACATGTTGTTTTATTCGTGAGTAAAACAACATCAAAGTGATAAGAGTCAAAAGTTGGGTCTGTTAAATAAAGAGAAAATGGTATTTTAAAGAGAAAATGTACGTCATTTAGACAGAATGTGTGCCTGAGTAATCAGTGGGGTGCTTATATATGCCGTGTTTGATGAGTATTACTAGGCTTTTAAACACACTGAGAGCAACTTGTGGTTCAATCAGTTTCCACGGCTGAGGTTTGATAAATTGCCTCCTCCCCATCAAAAAGTTCAAAAGTCACAGGAACCAATTGGAGTGGGAACATCATCCTCTGGGAGGAAACCAGTGGGAAAGCTGGTAATTACCAGTCAAGCTCCGAAAAATGCTGAGTGGCTTTATTAACGGTCTAGTGTTGTCTTTATCTGCGGTCTAGTGTTGAGTTAGTCGTCTCTTAATGGAAATCAACCTGTTTTTGTTCTCATGTGGAGACGATTGAGTTCTGCAGACTTCAGCAAAAACAGGAGGGAAGAGAGTGGGAAACATCTCTCTATCTTACTCTCTCTCTCTATCTATCGCAGTCTGTTTCTCTGTTTCTCTCTCTCTCTTTGTCTGTTTCTCTCCTCTCTTCTCTCACTCTCTCTCTCTCTCCCTCCCTCCCTCCCTCCCTCCACACCGAGACACGCATTAATATTATTAATATGAGCACCCCCCTGATTTTTTTTTTTAGGCACAAAATAAAAATTTTATTTTTTATTTTTGGATAAATTACGTACATTTTCTCTTTCAAGTACTTTTTTTTTTTTCAGCAGAAACAGGGGAAGAGAGTGGGAAACGGAGAGATGGTTTCAGCTCAGGTGGACGGTTCCCTCAGCACACAGACTATTTATCTTCCTTCTAAAGTGGTGAATTGTGAATGCCGACACTAAGCGATTCCATCTATCTCTGGTCCACGTGACGGGTGAAAGCGCTTGTGTTTTCCTCGCCGGAGTCGTTTCTCAGTATTTGGGTAAAACACTGAAATACGCCGTAGATCTGATCTCATTACGTGTGAGGAGAGAGATGCTCGGAGTCTGAGCGCGTTTCCGTCTTTGGTCTTTAGCGTCTGTCACGCCGCCCATTAAAATCTACGAAGGAAATTGTGCTGCGTTTACAGAGAACTGATGTCATGGAAACAATGGCGCTGCGTAGAAGAACACGGCTCAGCTATTACACTCCTGTACGCCTGCCAACGCCAGTACACGGTACTTAAGTAAAGTAGCAAAGTACTCAAGTATATTTTAAAATTCAAATTCTAAAAAATGTATTCATCCCCAGGGGGAAATTGCTTTTTCGGTTACCGTTGCTCACACAAAATAAAAATATAATAATAAAAAAAGCAAGCAAAAAAAAAAAAATGCACAACTGCATAACATTTTTGGTATAATACAAATAAGTAATCAAAATAAAGTAAATCAAAAATATAATCAACTTTTACTCTCTAACTGTACAGATCTTCCATGACTTTACAATGGTGTTGTAATGTTACCAAGCCCAACATGGCAAAAAAAACTGTGGCGTGACTTTATTTTAGCATATTTTTTTTCGTGCAACGTGAATAAATGAAAATGTCTATTGTAGACATTGACTGAGAAGTCACTGAGAATCAAATCAAAGTCAGCTCAGAATTGTATTTGTTTTTATTTTTTGCACGTTTGAGTTTCTCTGAGATTGGCATTTTGTTCTTTATTTTGTTTTACAATTTTTGGAGGTGTTACTTTTGTTTCTGTATTAGAAAACAAAACCTCATGAATAAAGTTTTTTTTAGATTTCTTTTTTTTTTTTTTTTTTTTTTTT